>CAJUYI010002651.1:0-29354 GCA_910591695.1 Galerucella pusilla | reverse complement strand
CTCACTATGGAGTATAAAGGTAAGTGTCCAGATAAGGGAGAGGATGGCGGGATTATATGAAACTCGCTCCGTTTTCTCTTGTGATGGTCTAAATTTTTGAAATGAAAAAATTAGTTGGAGAGATCTTAGATAGATGGTGCTAGTTATAATATACCATCAATGTACTCACTATAGAGTAGTAAGGTAAGTGTCCAGATAAGGGAGAAGATTGTGGGTTTAATAGGAGCACAATTTTTCTGACAAAAGAAATGCGAAGAGTATAGTACCTAAGACTTTGGATAGATAGTGCTAGTTCTAGTATACCATCATTGTTCTCACTGCAAGCTACTTAACTATGTGTCCAGATAGGGAGTGGACGGTGGGATTATTAGGAGTTTTTCTTCAAGCTAAGCAAGCTGAGGTGTGAAACTCATTTACTATAAAACAGAGTAAAACCATTTTAAGTTATACAAATTTATTAAGGCACTTTCTGTCGTACAAAAAACAATTATATAATATTCTAACAATAAATAACATACCAAATATGAGTAGCTCGTGTGTCCATCATGTCTGATGATCAAAGAGTAAGTCATAAATTTTTATTAACAGACATCAACTTTGTATCAATAACGAGAGAAAAAAATTCGGCCGGGGAAAAATACGCGCACTCGGTATCTTGTACTGACCAACTAATCTGCGACTAGTTTTATGCTCAACAATATAGATATCTCAGAATAAGGTATCTAATATGAATATAGTTCTTCTTTTTAACAAATTATTTAAATGTACCGAAGGCGCAATTGACAATTGTCGTAGAAAGAATGTGTAGCGTAGGTTAGGAACGAGCTTGTACAACACGCACAGAGATGGCGTGGTACTGGCATGGGACTTCCACTACGTCGAAGTCATTAGAAGCCTACACGCGTGCAACCGAATGTAATCTCACACGACTATCATGACTGGATTACTGCTGCAGGCAGAGAAATTCAGTATTTGTTTCTCAACTCCAACAAGAGTGGGTTAGTCAAGAAGTTCGAGAACATTTTCACTGATAAATGTCATATAAATGTCGGAATCCCGTGTATATTTACAAGCGTAAAATAGTTAACATATTGCTAACAATCAAGGATTTAGATCAAACTGAATATTTATGAAGGTGACAAACCGAAAACGTCAACAAAAAGTGCAGAGGCAACGAACAATTCTGTACCACTGAAAAAAAGCAAAAAACAAACATTTACAAAATTGAAAATTGTTTTTTCCACAACCACTATTCAAAAGAACACTTCTCAACACAAATTTTTATTCACAAAGTTAAGAGTGCATTCATAATCAATTCGCTTGCCAAGTGGCACTTTGGCACGCAAGATAAGCGAAGCTATTTCAGTGTGATCGTTCACAACGCAATTTGGCGTCAGAGTTGAAGTTGAAGTCGTCGAAATTTCTTGCAAGCGGCAAACTTTCACTTCGACTTGCACTTCGTGCCGCAGGACATGCGCATTAACTTTTGTAATTTGTTTTTTGATATATTTGACATATTTAAAAATTTTGGAATAAATTAATTTTATCAAAAATCGAAAATTCTAAATTTTTTTAAAAATTAAAAATTTTATAAAAAATCGAAATTTTTTTTAATTAAAATTTTTTCAAAATTTGAAAGTTTTGGAAAATTTATTCTATTGAAAATTTTTGGAAAATCGAAAAATTTCTATTAACCCTCCTGAAAATTATTCCAGTGGGAAAAAAATCACCAAAGTATTTCAAGTGAAAAATGTGATATTCATTTTTGATCTGGAAGTTTCTAGACAGAATCATGCTTCGACCATTATGTTGAAGGAATTCTGAAAATTATTTAGGTACGAACGCGCTTGCGTTAAAGTCGACTTTGGCGTTATTGTGAATGGAAAATTTCGTGCCGACTTGCGTGCCAAAGTGCCACTTGTCCAGCGAATTAATTACGAATGTAGCCTTAACGATACTCGGCACTGAACACATTTTACACTACCACCAACACTTCAGGCTATCTTAACTAGTATCTGAAGAAGAGTTATCTAATTCTTCGTGCGTAAGATAGAGCAAAAAGTGTTACTGTACCCTTACGTCAAAATATAATCAACTGCGGTGACGTTTGCCCTGTCAAAATCTATTTGTTTCATGTTTTATGAATTGACAAGTGGTACTGGGCCGAATATTTAACCTCAAAATTCATATATAACTTTTAATACATAAAAACCGTGGTTGTAGAAAAAGTATTGCGTACATCATGTGCAAACTTCTTTGCTTGATGGAAAAATATAACTTTGCTATATACTGAAATCTAGCCTTTCGAGTTTCTAGATACTACCTTTATTCTGAGACCATATTTCACTTATATTAAATAAATGACTAAAAATTAAATCACAAATCAGCAGTTTATTAAATTAAACGGAACAATCAGTCTCTGACTCGCATGTTCCATATACTAGATCTTCGCATACCCACCGTAGGCCTAGCCACAGAACTAAATTTAAATTTATTGATTTGAACTTTAGCACCTAGTCCTTCTTGAATCGTCCTCAATTCGTCTGCGTCGTTGTAGCCTCCGTGGATATCGAGGTAGGAAAGATTGTAAGTTTTTTTGAGGTATCTGGAAAAAAAGAAAATTTTAGCCTTTTAAATTTGATACCACTGCAGACAAAAACTTACAGTATTGATTTGGACGGAATTAAATAACATCTAGAAAGTGCTAGGAAATTTAAGTCTTCTAATACTGTTAGCTGTCTAACTGCTTCTCCAGTTAAAGACGTGCAATCTGATAAGTCTAATTCTCTGAGTCTGGGACAACTTGCAACTAAATCAAACACATCTGAAAATAATAATAGATTATAAGATCAAGCCATAAACATAACTATACAGGGTGTGCCGTCGATTAGGAAGATCTTGAGAACAGAAATCATGTGAAAAGTTAAAATTAGCATGAGGAGTTTCCGTATAATGAGAATATTGCTATATTTTGCCTTCTACACTAATTCTAAAAAAGCTTCCGGTGTCTGAAACTTTCTTCAGGAATTAAGTAAAATGAAGGAGACACAATAGATCGTTGTTTTAGTGAATATTACCCCGACATAAACCATAAGATTTCAGTAAAGTTGCCAGCAGGAAATCATTAGCATTATATGTGTCTATATACTAATTCCCTATCAAGCCATCATCAGTTAATAAAATGAGTAAAGGCATAAAAAGGAAATCAAAATTAATCTTAAACACACAAAATATTTGAAAACAAAAACAAACTGACATTATCTCAACCTCACAAAAAAAAAATGCATATCAAATGGATAAATGAAGACAAAAATTAGTTCTACAGATCTGGCTAGAAATTAATTTATACAAGATAATTTGATTCGGTTACTTTATTGACAAGTATTAATTAAAAGTGATTACTTACGTTTATCAGTCAATAATTTCCTGCATCCAGAAAAATTTAGTCTATCCATTGTGGGAGGTAAATGTTCACATATATATTGTATACTAGGGGCATTCAAATATGTCCAGGCAATATTTAATTCTCGAATTCTAGAAAAACAAAACAAAAAATGAACAAAAAAATTCCATCACTTTTTATTTATGCTCCAAAAAAAAAAAATGATGCCAGATATTTTTTTCACTTACTTTCTACAATTAGTCAATAAATATTTAAGTCCGTCTTCCATAATTCCCGTAGCCATTGCAAAATTAATAACTTCTATATCTTTATTCGCAGACATTGATATTAAAACGTCATCGCTAACTTGAACGTTTTCTAAACTAAGTTTCTTAAGACGTCTACATTTACTAAATAATATAGTCAGACATTGAGGAGAAATATATGCCATACTTAAGTCTAAATAAAGCAGTCTTGATTTGAAGTCCGGTAAAGCAGCCTTAACATTCGGTAAGATCGGAGGAAAATTTATCTAAAAAAATATATACATATTACAAAATCACTCTTTGATATAAATATTAAATACTTACTGATGATCTTGCCAACCTTAGAACAATAACTTGTTTACTTAATATTTTTCCTAATTCTCCTGCTTGAAGATGTCTATTTGATACATCCATTCTTGTCCATAGACTCTCATCTTGACTAAGTCTGTTAAACCTCTTACAAACTAATGATATGTCATTTAAATATGTTTTTGGTAACCATCTTAGTATAAATAGAATTACTTCATCTGATAATAATTCAAAATAATCTAGAAATAGTATAAAATTGAGTTTATAAAATATTGCAATGATAATAATTAAAAAAATACTGTTTGACTAAGAAACAACTGACAGACATTGAATCATTGAATTACATTTCTAACTTCAACAGTTCATCTGCAACAGCAAAAAATTAATTGCTATTTCTAATTATATAGATTAACATGAAATTGGCTAAATTGTACAATATTGGTTTATCAATATTTCATTTTCTGGTAGATACTATTTATGTACTAGAAGAGCAATTTATCTTCTGTAAGTTCCTTGTGGCATTACTTATTATTTTTTCTCTCATTTTTTGGGATTCAAACCACAATGTTTTTTATTTCGACGTTTCGGTATCGTTCCTAAGTAGTCTTATGCCCAATTTCACCAACCATTTCCTAAAGTTGGGTAATACCTAAATCAGATTTTGCAATTGCTAGGTGAAATTTTCGTTTCACCACGCGCTAAGAATTACTTGAGAGTGACAATATTTGGTATTTTCTATCATGTATAGGCGTTTCTTAGTGCATGGTAAAACGTAAATTCTATTTTGTCATTCCAAAATCTGATTTAGGTATTACCTAACTTTGGGAAATGGATGATGAAAGCGGACATAAACTTCAAAATATTATTGATTGTCTAGTTGTTATATTTTTTTGTTGTGTCAGATAAGGACCAAAAATTATTTTATTACTAGTTAATCTTGACAACGGTAGCTGGAACGCTACCGAAACGTCGAAATAAAAAACATTATTGTTGTTTGATTCCCAAAAAATAAGAGCAATTTACTTTAGATTAATGGGTCGATTCTGAGAAGTCACATATAAGTTACAGAAACTGTAAGATATAGTAAGTTGCATTGTAACTATAACAGATTTTTGCTCACAGACCTTACAGATATGCTCAGAATTGACCCATAAATGTATACTTACTGGTTTTATCTGTAGGTCTAACAATTGGTTTTGTCACTAATAATGCATCCCATTCACCAAGACTCAACTTATCTAATGACTCCTTTGTTAAAGTAGACTCTAATATTGATAACTAAAAAAAATTAACACAATCAACAACATGATACTCATTGCGTCAATTTAATTTAGTTGAATTTATGATTTTACAGTTTCGTTAAAATAATAAGAATGATTATGAAATTGATGGTACTGCTTTTTATAGTTTCTGTATGGACAATTTTTTACCTGTTTATCTCGTGTATTGGGGGTCATAGAAGCACACGAGACGTCTATAGCACCAGGTTCAGTTCTACAAAATATAGTATCATCGTCTGTAAAAATTTCTTCTTCATCACAATCCAGACGTCCCACGCCATGATCGAAAACTTCATGTAAAACTACTTCATTTTTATGTAAGCTCCATCTCTCATTTCTATTGAGCTCATCTACATCATCATCGTATCTTGCACGTTTCCTAAATATTTGTAAATTTTAACAAATTGCAATATTTATAACAAGTTTTTACTTACCGTAGAGGTGATCTATCAACATTTACATCTACAGGTTGTAATACACTAGACATTTTAATTCAGCTGATTTTAATTTCAATTCTAAATTTCCATTCTACCTACGGTCCCTCGATTCCCACAAAAGTTCCCTCCAAGAAAATACAAAAACTCAAAGACTGTTTTTACGTCAATAGTCAAATGTCAGAACTTGTGTAACAAAATTTAAATTACGAACATGAGATTTTTACATAAAACAAGTCATTGCATTTTCAATACTTATAAATTGACAGCAGTCAAAATTGTAGCTCCGTTCAAGTTCCGACACCGAAATAAAACGTGTCAGTTCCTCCAGTGGACCAATTACATTTTAAATATAATGGTTGCTTTACCAGGCTTAACTCACTCTCACAATTTATACAACTTGTTGTTTTATATTCAACTAGTGTAAATCGATTAGGCTGTGGAACTATAATTCTGTCAAAATTTATTATAACCTAAGAAAGTAGCCGAACAAAAATGTCTTGTTACAAAGTTTTTAGAACGTTAAATATTCAGTATTTATACAGAAATACTAATCATTTCCAAAGAACAGAAGTAATTTGATAAATTTAAAATTTTATAAATTATTGAAATATATTATTTGTAGGTTTCACTACCTAGTTTACTCAGAATCAATGTGAGGAAATATAGTAACAATCCATCTTTTCCTAAACCAAAACCTCCAGGAAGAGGTATTGGACCTGTAACATGGAAAAATCTAGCTATTACCTCAGTTTTAGGAGGAAGTTTATTGGCATTTATGTGGTATATAAAGAAAGAAAAAGAAGAAGGTAACAGAAAAGAATTTATTTCAATACCATATTGTATTCAATTTTTAATTGATATAAAATTATGAAGTCAATAAATACAGTATATTTCAGTAATTACTATTTTTTAAGCCCAAATGAGGGAAAGAGAGCGAATGCTTGGTAAAACATCCATTGGTGGAAAATTTGAGCTAGTTGACAGCACTGGAAAACCTAGAAATAGTGACGAATTTCTTGGAAAATGGTTGTTGATATATTTTGGGTTCACACATTGCCCTGATGTTTGTCCTGATGAATTAGAAAAAATGGCAAGTGTCATTGATATATTAGGTAAATATTAGTACACAAAAAAATTTAAATCCACTCATTAATATTTTCAAGATAATTCCGAGGATATGCCACAAATACAACCTCTATTTATATCGGTGGATCCCAACAGAGACAGCCCGAAAATAGTTGGTGAATATTGTAAAGAATTTACTCCTAGATTATTAGGATTAACTGGTACAGAAGAACAAGTTGCACAAGCTTGTAAAGCTTATAGAGTTTATTTCAGTGCTGGACCAAAGGACACTGATAGTGATTATATTGTAAGTATTCATAGTAAGTAATATCTCTTGAAATGTTAATTTTATCATTATGAAGAAAAGTTTTTCAATTAACATCATTCTAGTTCAACCATTGAAGTAATTCTGTACCTTATTTTGCCAGATATTTTTTGTTTAATTTCAAATAAGTAGTAAAATATAAAATTTTTTTTTGATTCTTGAATCTTACTCATTTTCACTAATTTCTATTTTAAGGTGGATCACACAATAATCATGTATCTTGTAAATCCAGATGGAAACTTTGTTGATTATTATGGTCAAAATAGGACAGCTTCAGAAGTTTCTACATCGATTAGAGTACACGTCATAAAACACAATCATGCGAAGAAGAGTTGGTTATAATAAGACAGTTAATTTTCCCTGTAAATAGCATTTAAAAGTTTATTAATTTAATAAATAATCATTAATAAGTAGCTACTTCCGTTTTAATGTATTATTTCCTTTGAACAAATTACATTGTATGTTAGTTTTTAATTGAATTATTAATTAAAAGGTTGAGCTTTTGTTTATGTTATTTAAGGAAGAGATTCATTCATGCAATAAAGTAATGTATTCATAGGCGTCGACTTTCAACATTTTATCTTATGTTTTAAGGGGTAGACATTAACTGTCATTCTTGTCAGAAAAACCACTTTTTGTTGGCCACACTGACCTTAGACTGAACTCCTCTTATAGTTTCCATAAAAAATGTTCTATTTTCCATATGCATCATAGAACAACGATGGGATGGTATTTGGTGTACACTAGTATGGTATTTTTGGTAATATTTTGGTATTTAAAAAAAAATGGTTATATTTGGTATTATTGGGATTTTTATAGTAATTTTGTGCCAATATCATAACGTTTTCAGGACACTTTTTTAAAATGGGCGTGCGCAGTAACATAGATAATTAAAAAGGAAAATTATGAGGAAATCAATTAATGTTGTACCATTGGTAGGAGGATTTTTCAACATTGTTTTGTTCCAATATGCTGAAAGGTTATGATACCTCTCCACTCTCTCTTATTAAATAAATTTGGATGACGTTCATTATCCAATTTCTTTGACAATGTTAGACACTGTAGTTGATCATGTGGAATGGTTGGTGATTTTAATTTTTTTAATATTGAGTCCAATTATCTTTGCAGATTCTTTTATCCAGAGTTAGACATGTTCACCCCAATTGGCTTATTTTTGTAACATCCCAAAGAATAAGGCGCTGTAAGATGGGTTTGTGTCAATCTAAAATTTTGGTTTGCAGTGAGGATATCACTGTTGTCACTGCTTCATTTTCTTCACTTGGGAATATGTATTGATTGTGATTTCAGTGTCGTCTTCAGTTCGGGATTACGCTCCATGGATCCCGGGCGGAGAATATCTACCTTGTACTGATGAGGCGCAAATACGCCGAAACTGTCTACAAGTGATGTCTCTTCTAATTTCTTGAATATTGTAGATCATACCGACCTCGTTTAACTTAAAAGTGTAATTCAATGTCTGTCGGGGCATCCAGGGAAGTAGTTGATTCTTCTTAAGTGAAGGGTCGTTCATTTTTGGAAAATATTTTTCAAAAACTTTATAATGCGTTATATAATAGTAGTATATCTATTGGTAACAAGCTACACTTATATTTTTTGTTATGAAAAAGGGACAAGACTCCTGCACTTACAGACAGAATGAGATCCTGCCCTGATATCCTGCCTCACTGATGGCAAAAATCCTAGCCGTTTATTCGGCGCTCATGAATTAGTTGTGATTTTTTCATAATAACGAAAAGTATTAATTATATTCGTTAATATAAAACTGTTAGAAAATTGAAGATCATCCATACTTTCAAACATGAAGTGGTTAGTGGTGGGGTTATATGTATATGTCATAGCGCGAATTGGGTGGTGTGCAGTAAGTTATTTTTTCGAAATCATTTTTTTGCAAATATACTGAATCACTTAATAAAGATTTTCAGTATATGTGAAAAAAATTATCGATCATTTGAAACAGTTTAAGATTTTGTTTAGCAATAATGAAAAAACTGTTTTTAGATAACAGAAAAACAGTTAAATGCAACAAAAAAATTGGTAAGAAATTCCTGTACTGCCAAATCAAAAGTTGCGCCTGGTAAGTGCAAAAATTGATAAATTTATATAAGTAGGTACATACTTTATGCTCAAAATCAAGATTCTATAATAATACCAATTTCGAGCTAAAATTTGACATCCATACTCTCAGATACCTATATACTACTAATGAAATTTGGAAAAAATAAGGATAATCGTATTTAGGATATTTTGTATACAGGGTTATCCGAAAGTGAAGATTAAAAGTTAATTCCTTAATGTGTTTGTTTCCTTGGATGTTTTCTATTAACAATATTTTTTCAATTTATGAATATTAAAAGATGAGAACTTTTCCAAGTTTGCTATGGGCTTCTTCAAGCTCTGGCAGCGTTGTACGAAAAAAAATTTACCACACCCTCCCGATTTACATAATTGGTGATTTTTATAGAAAGCTGACTTCTTATTGGCAAGCGCGTACGTATGTTCTTCCCTCTCACTTCGTCAATTGACTGATATTGATTTATCCAGTGGCGTTGGTATTGTCAGTGACCTTTGTATTTTCAATTTTACTTGGTAAAATAGGTACCGTTGTTTTTCCGTTAATAATATATGAAATATTTTATTTTGTAGAAGTTATAGATGCGATGCACAAGGGAGACTTTAGTGAAGGACAGGTAATAGCCTAATCATATTATTTCAGATTATCTCTAATTTTACATCTAAAAATGTATCTTTATGTCTTATATTAGTTCATGGCCACTTACAGGAGGTGGCCATGGTTAGTTGAATGTTATTCAACACTTAACCTCAAAATTCTTCTTCTTCTTCCTTTTTCGGGCTATATCCTGAGGGATAATTTACCCATACCTCAAAACTATAATCAATGACATATGAACTGTCAAAAGTAAGATAAAATTTATGTCGACCTTAGAAAAGAAATACGTTAATGACGTCATAATTCCGTCTCATCCATTTAATGAATGAGATAGCAAATTGCACAATGTATGACGTAACGGCAAAGGATAGTTGAACAAACTCTACATATCTTTACTGACATTATTTTTTATACAAGTAATTTTGAATCGAAATCAAATCATTCACATTTTGTTTTGTTTTTAGTGCTATCTCCAATGTATTTTGAATACATACAAATTGGTGAGTATTTTCAATTTTTATTAATCTCTTTTTAGGATTATGAGGGTCACTATCGCTCATAAGTATACAGATTTGGCCACTAATTCAGCAAGGTGACAGTACAAAGTACAACTCTCGTAGACAATAATAGCAATGCAGATTTCTCTTTGTAACCTGTTGTGATGTTTTTAAACGAGTGGATTATTTTTGCCCTAATTCACCTAAATTCATCATCATGTCTTTAAGTGGCTTTTTTTAGAAAAAAAAAATAAACATTTGGAAGGAGCTAGATCGGGCGACCTAACAAGTCATTCAACGGTTCCAGTAATAAGTAATAATCCAATCAGTAAAAACGTCTGATCGAGAAACCTGACGCTTGCGTACCATACCTTTATGAGTTTATACAATATACCGTTATAAACTGCGAATTACTTTTAGATAAAGCCTGATGGATCTTTTGATTGGGAAGGTGGCATCGTAACCGTTAACGCAAACGCTCCTGCAAACATAGCAGCTACAGCAGGGGCAAGCATAAAAAACTGTAAAGATTCATTGAAAAGTAAAAGTGACAAATGTCTCGGTGCGGCAGAAGTAGCAAGTTGTATCTATAATGATGACCCTCCAGTAAGTAAATTATATTTTGACTTGTAATTGATACGGGTGAAGAAGTATTTTAGGGATGATGTATTTTTTTTTCTTTCAGCATTATTTTCTTCCATAACGGATTTATTTTATGACGTTTTACCATCTAAATACCAGATTGATTACTTAATTTGTAAAATACATTTTGTAAAGGTGCAACTTTATTTATTATACAAGCTTAAATATAATATGAAGCAATTTAGATGTGGTTTTTATCACCTTTGGCCTCAAAATTTACAGAAAAAAGATTAATGTATATCTGTGGTCTTCACCTTGAAATGACAATTGACATATTGAGAATAAAAAAGAAGAAGAATTAACCTATAGATACAACGTGTTTTTTGAAAGCTTGTTGATTATTTTTATAAGAATAAAATGGGAAAAATTAAGGAAGAACCTGCAGATGTTAGTGTAAAAGAGGAGCCTAGTGATGAATTGAGCTATGAAGAAAAGATAGCAAATTGTAATGCTATCTCTAAACCTATGGCTTCCAAAAAATTAGCAAAGCGCTGCTACAAATTGGTCAAAAAAGGTATATTGTAATTTATATAGAGTTTATAGAGTTACCCATATATATAAATATTTATTGACGTATATTTCAGCAATGAAACAAAAATCATTCATTAGATGCGGATTGAAAGATGTACAAAAAAGATTGAGAAAGGGTGAAAGTGGAATTGTGCTATTTGCCGGAGATGTTTGGCCAATTGATATAATGTGCCATTTACCAATTGTATGTGAAGACAAAAATATTCCATATGTATTTGTACCTAGTAGAAAAGATTTGGGCGGTGCTATGGGTGTAAAACGGGGTTGCTTAACAGTTTTAATTAGACCACATAATGAATATAAAGATTCATTCGATGAACTAGCAGAAGAGGTGAAACATTTAGGAGTAGCTTTGTAATAAGTGATAGATTGTAGGTTTTTTATTGTAATATAATGTTTAAGGACCAATTTCTAGCGTTTAGTATTAAATTTTTTAAGTGCATACTTTGGTTAGGCTTTTTTTGATTGAAATTGTGACAAACAAAAGATTTATAATTGTTAAATCTGGAATCGAAATGAAGAAAACTTGCAAAGAAGAAAAAGTAGACATTTTCAAGATGTTTTTTTTCTACAGATTTTCTTTGATCTTTACTCTTTAATATGGAAACAAGTGATTTTACATTGTTTCTGTAACTGTACACAATAAGGAAACGAGCAGCAAAGGCACAATGTTTCTATAATAGTATGTTGCTACAGCATTAAAAATAAGAATTTAAAATATCAACATTCAGAAACAAGCAGCATAAACACAATGGTCTTATGCTTTCGGTACAAACGTAGCTTATTTGAACTGCCATTTCTACTGTGGTAGGGATTTAATGTAATGCAATTATGGAAATTATTCTTATTGGAATCAAAGTTTCAAAAATAAATAAATAAATTGCTTTGTAAAAACTTACCAATGCGGCTTTCGGTATCATTCAATATAAATAAAAGGAACAAGAGTATTGGAATGATCAAGAAATCCTCTACTTTAGTTTTGGAGCAAGTAATGTCTGGATTTATGCAATATCTGAAAACCTAGAGTGAATAAAATGTTCATATTACATAAATTTTAATTCTTTAAATAGTATACTAACGTGTAACAAGACTAAACATTTCCATCTGTTTCAATTAATTTAAAATTTTTTTTTTAGGAATAGTTTGAAATTGACAAGTTAGGCATTTATTCGCGTCATGATATATTTCAATGGCTGCGACCAAACTTTATTAGCGGCTAGCGTCCAGTCGGCATAAAGGTCAACTAAAACTAAAAATTTGTGTGATTCAGCTCAGCTGATTCTTCTTTTCCAAATAAAATGTGCTAAATTGGGAAAATATTATGTAACGGGTATGAAATAAAATAAAATAATTTAAAAAATGTTTATTAGAATAGCAAATTATTGCACACATACATGATTGTTGAGTAGGTAAATGTATATTATAGTCCAAGATCAAATAACAATCTGACATAAATTATTTTCACATAGATGAAACCTTGAAGGCTCTCAGTAGCGTCTCATTTGCTTTGAATATCTGCGTGCTTGTAGAGCTCGACTTGTGCCACCTGACGCTACTGAGAACCTAAGGTTTCATCAATGTGAAAATAAATAAATGTTAGATCGTTCTGGGATCTTACCTTATTATTGTAATACGTGTAGGTCACCTAATTTCTAGCAATTACAAAGAAGTGATAACCAAACTCAACTGTAAGTATTGAAGTATTTCAAACTAATTCTATGATTCTTTTCACAGACCTTAGATGACAATGTTTTTAATTTCTTAATGCACACAAAAAAATAAAGTAAAAGTGGAAAGAGGCCCCAGAAGACAATATTTCTTTCATCCCAAACTGATAATAATAATATATAAGATTGAACGAGGGAGATGATACAAATTTTTGATGATGCTCTTTGAGTTTGGTTTCCTCAAATTATAACGTAAAATCTAGTTTAGATTTGTTGAAAAAGGATCAAATCATTATATTATATATAAAAATAGCTTAAAATCGGTTTTAATAGTATCCCAAATTGACATCAACTTCTAACTTTTCAACAAAATTCAAATAATATAAATGAGACTTTACAGAAACAGTATATTATTGTATTCGTAAAAATGATAATATCACGAGTGTGAAAGTTGCCGCAATCCAAACACGTGAGAAATGAGTATTCGCGCGCGTGCTGCACACTGTATTTTTCCTACGACCACCATCCAGAAATCAAGCAAACGACTGTGTTGCACACGTTACTTTTTTATGAACACTTTTTCTAGCATGATATTATTGTTTAGTTACGACAGACTAGGCGAGAACAACATAGTCACCTTACTATATGGATTCCAGGACACACTGGAATAGAAGGAAATGAAATAGCAGATGAACTAGCAAAGAGGGGGACTGAAATACCTTTCTGGGGGCCTGAACTGTAATATTGGAAGATATAGGTAAAGCCGAGAAAAAGAGAAGATCTGACCATTGGAAAGATCTAGTAGGGCTTATACAATCAAAGACTCTTCTGGGTGACTACAACATGTTGAGATCAAAATAATACATGTCAAAGTAAAACTGCGCTAAGAGTTTTAACTGAGATCCTAACGGGATATTGTCGCCAGAATGGACACCTGAAAAAGCTCAAAATAGTGGAGGAAGAAGAATGCAGATTTTGTGGAATGGAAGAAGAAACCTCCATCCACATACTTTCCAACTGCACAGCACTCCAGAATCCTAGAGCACAGCACCTGGGAGATTACTGGATAGAAGAGGAACATTTGCCCAAGTTGAAGCCTGCGCAGACATCCTAAAATTTCTACGGGAAATAGGACTAAAGGAACTACTAGTTTCTGAGACTCCCCTCAGAAACTGAGTAGAAGTAAGGGGGCACAAAAGATCTTTGAGGAGGACATACATACATACAACCATACATACGACAGACTACAGATAAGCAGAATGACAATTTGCTGTACCCATGTACATGTTTATTTTGGGTTAACTGTCACTATAGCTATGCTTTGTGTCACTTTGGCTATGCCTTATGCCACTTTCCCACAACTTTTGTTGCTATAGGTATGTGCAAAATAGTGTTTTGGAAGGAGGTCGTTGGAAAATAATTTGTTTAATTGAAAATTAATTTACAAAATGTCAAAATTAAAGCAAAACTGTATGATGTTAAGGTAGATAATGTGTTCTATTCTAGAAATAGCATTATCTACAATAACGTCATCTTTAGTTTTATTTTTCTTTGGTACAAAGAATGTTTCAAGCTATCTGTATAAACTTATGGTGCCGAACTAATCGAATTGAAAACCCATTAGTGAACTAGTTCTGGTATTAGTTCAGAACTAATTTTTGACTCGCTAGAACACAACTTTTAATCTAGCAAAATCATTCTAATTTTGAATTAGTTCACAAATAAGTTGTTGGAACAAACCTGATTAGTCCTCCATTTGAAAAGTTGTAATGATTCTTCATTAAATGTAAAGCATTGAATTGGGGTTTTTAGGTGCTCAAACATTCTATATAATAATAAAAGTAATGTTGAAAAAGGTAAATTCGTAACACAAAAAAGAAAAAATTGGTCCTAATTGAGTAGATAACTTGAAGAAAAAATATAGTGGAACACTAATATTAATATGTTGTTTTTATTATAAAATATGATAGGAGGTAATTAAAAACTAGACAGACCTTCCTCTGTAAACGGAAAATTATATTAAGTGTAAAATTTGAACTTCTAAATCTATTTTTATACACTTTTTTTGTTATTACGTGGTCATAATTCTGTCACACTTCTTTATGAAAAGTGTATTTACTGATTTATATTAGTGACACACAGAAAGAAATAGAAAAGTATAGGCAAGGGCGGATCCAGGATTTTTTCTGGGAGGGGCACAAGTGTCCGAATTTCTCTCTGTTAGATGCTGATGGGTTCCGAGCTGGCTTGCTGGCTTCTGTTTTCTTGATCTTGATCAGCCATTTTTTCACAATATTTCAGGAAGACATGGCAAGATGTCCAAAAAAGTCAAAACCGCTTCAGGTCTCACACATTTTTTTTTCAATATACAATATGTCCCCCCAAGTTGGAATTAATTAATTATTATTAATTTTAGAAAAAAAGTTATTCTTCATAAAAAGTTCAGCATTATCTAAAACCTATAATACATGCAGTCATCAAATATCAAATGTTTCAGTCGTATACGAGGTTTGTCAAAGAATGTGAGTTTTACTCAAGAGTAAAAAGTACCTTTAAATTTGAAAATATCGAAAAATGTTGGATATGTCGAAGTATTAGTATGAGTGTTTTTTCTTTGCCAGATGAGCTTGCATTTCTTCACTTGCGTCTAGCCGGAGGATTTAATTTTTGAGTCCGCAGGCACGCATGCGCATTTCATTTATAACACTCACTTGTACCCAAATAACTACCTACTTATTATTATGTAAATATGTATTATTATTATTATGTAAATATTTTTTTGAGAAAGGGGAAGAGAAAATTATTGTAACTATGTATAAAAATATCAGAAAATAAGAAATGGAAAACTAAAAAAAAAAAAAAAAAGACCCAACCCAGTTTCGAACCTAGGACCTCTGGGTTTTGAGCTCAGTATGCTACCTACTGGCCCAATCTCGTCACATTCAGTCACATCGAATAAAAGATTAAAGGCTGTATGGACGCATGCGCACCTCAAGATAAACTCGTAATGTAATGCGCATGTGTGCCTGCGGGCTCAAAAATTAAATCCTCTGGCTAGACGCAAGTCATTTCTTCTTGGGATAACGTTTGTTAAGCTGGGTACGGTGAAGTTCCACTCATTTTATTCATAATATATTTATAACTTTGATAATTTGATTTTCTTCTAAGTATGTACTGTGATGGAAATACTGTCCTTGAGTATAGGTATTGTTAGTGCGAGTAGGATTATAATTATAGGTGGAAATTAACTTTAGAAAACCGGCAAATTCAAACCATTTGTGCCAGTTTTTTTTGACTTGAGAGATATGTCATATTTATATACTACACTAATTATAGGATCTAGATTAACAATAAATTGACTTTCAGGAAAAACTATGTCTATAAAATATTTAGAAAGGTCAGTCTAATTATTTTTTATTCATGAGAGAAAATACTTACAATAATTATAAATGTGCTTGTTTGAGTGGTATGAATAGAAATATATTTTTAAATGAATTAACTACAATACTAGCTTTTTGAGTGGTCTTAAGTCTATTAACTATGTAGTTTAGAATAGAATAGAATAGAATAGAAAAAATTTATTTCACCAAATAAAAAAAAATTGTACAAAGAAATTATACAACACTTATTGTGAAACAGGTCATAAAATCATATACAATAAACATATACATAAAATAAATTTTCAACAAATAGTAAATAAAAAAAAGAATCTACCAAACAACATATTTTTTTTGTCTTAGTCAAAAATAAAATATTATCTTAGAAACTCTTCTATTGTGTAGCAATTTTTGTCCAACAAAAATTCTTTTACTTTACACTTAAAATTGTGTAGATTGCCACTATTCTTTATGGTGCCTGGAAGAGTATTATACAACTTACATCCCAGATACTCTACATTATTCTCAAAAAGTGTCGTCCGGTGCCTAGGTATTAATAATTGACCCTTATTCCTAGTGTTATAGTTATGAGAAGCACGCTCGGCAACGTATATTGACTTATTCTTATGAATATACGCACATGCTTCCAAAATATATACTCCAGCTAGTGTAAGAACTCTAAATCTCTTAAAAAACTCCCTACATGAATCGCGAATCCGCAGCTTTGCAATAATTCTAATTGCATATTTTTGAATAATAAAAACTCTTTGCTTGGTAGAACAGGTACCCCAATTAAGTATGCCATATTTCAAATGAGAGTGAAAATTGGCATGATAAAGTGTTAAAAGTGTGCTTTCACTACAATAGTTGGCAAGAAATCTAAGACTATAGCAACTTTTTCTTAATTTAATACAGAGGTTGTCAATATGTACATTCCAAGTTATGCCATGGTCTATAGTTATTCCTAATATCTTAGTGTTGTCCGTAGTTGTAATAGGAAAACTAGTGTTTTCAAACAACTGGTCTTGTAAAAATTGACCATTATTATTAAATAACACCACAGTAGTTTTAGTGGTGTTTAATTTTAAATTATTTTTTTCCGACCACATTACAACTTGATCGTATGTTCTCTCAGTCGATATTTTTAGTGTATCTGCATTATTTTCAATAATTAAAATATTGTTGTCATCAGCATAACAAGTTGAGTTTATTCCCGGAATAACGTTCAAAGAAGTAATTAAGTCATTGGCAAAAACTAAAAATAAAAATGGACCCAAAATCGAGCCCTGGGGAACCCCTTGTGAAACTTCTAGTTCACTGCTAACACTATTGTTCACTTGAACAATTTGTCTCCTATCTGATAAATATGACTCTAATAAACTTAACGGTACACCTCTTACTCCATATCTAGATAGTTTAAGAAGTAGAAGTTTATGATCCACACAGTCAAAAGCTTTAGAAAAATCAATAAATAAGCCCATTACTTGCATTTTATTATCTAGTGATCTTACGATTTTATTATGGAACTCTATTAATGCAGTCTCTGTACTCTTTTTGGAAGTATAACCATGTTGAGAGGACGATAAAAGATTAAATTTAGTGAAAAAACTACACAACTGATTTTTAATATTCAACTCAAAAACTTTGGAGATAGTTGACAAGATACTGATTGGTCTATAGTTGTTTATATCATTAGGATCTTCTTTTTTATAAATAGGAATTACTCTAGCTAGTTTTAATTTATGCGGAAAAATGCCTTTTTCAGTTGACAAATTCAGTAAGAATGTCAAAGGTTTTGTCAGTAGAACTGCACATTTTTTAATTAATTTGTTATTTAATCCATCCATTCCCCCTGCGGCAGTATTTTTTAAGGACAGTATTAGTTCAAATACATTCTCCTCTGTAACAGGGGCCATATAAAATGTTTTATTATTAGACGCAATATTTTTATTTAAAAATTCTATGTCATGAAGTAATCTATCTAACGGGGGTTTAGTAAAATTAATATTAAATTTATTTGCCAAATCTGAGTCACTTATCTGGTTACCTTGATCATATAATATAAGTTGACTATTTGTTTTATTAGTTTTTTTCTGCAATTCCTTTATTAATTTCCAGGTTGCTTTAGTTTTATTTTCCGAGCTCAAAATTCGATTATCATAGTACTCCCTAGAGGCCTGTTCCAACCTAACCTTATATGTTTTATTTAGTATTTTACTAATTTCAACATATCGTCGATCGTGCTTAGCCAAAGTATTATATAATGATACATTATTTTTTAATTCCATTAACTCTGTACTTAACTTATAGTTGTTAGATTTTTTATTTTTAGTACTGTGATTTCTTGTAACTAACTTTTCTGGAAAGGCTATTTCAAAATAAGATAAAATAATTTCCTCAAATAGGTTATATGCCAAGTTGGGACAGATCTGATCAACAACACTAGACCAGTTTTCTGCCATTAACAAACTATGAAAATATTCTATATTGTCTTGTGAAAACGAACGTGAGATATATTTCACAGCTGCTGTTTTATTTTGTTGAGAAGAGATACTTGTTTCGAAATCAAAAAATTGAGAGTAGTGGTCAGATAAATAGAGGTCCACCACTGCCGAAAAATACTGATTAGATGTTCTTACAAATATATTGTCAATACAAGTTGCCGAGTCTTTTGTAACTCTAGTTGGTGTTCTGAAACATATTTCAAAATTAAAGCTGAACAATAAATCTTCCAACATAGAAAGTCGAGTACCTAGTTTTATAAAATCTACATTAAAATCTCCTCCAATAATTATATTATTGTGGTATTCCGCACATACATGAATTAAAATTTCATTTAAAATTAACATAAAATCACTAAAATTTCCCCCCGAAGGCCTGTAAATAACTATACAAATAATTTTATATTGAGGTAATTGTATACCACAACATTCTAAGATATTATCTTTAGAAAATTTCTTTATATCATATTCATTTACTATTCCAGAAAAATTGTCATTTTTATATATAGCTACACCACCATGTGTTGTTATAGTTCGACACATATTCGTGACCAAAGTAAACTGGTTAAGTTTATATTCTTGAATGGCATCTTTTGTTTGCCAATGTTCAGAAATCATTAAAAAATCACAATAAAATTTACCAGCAAATATATCGTTCAATAATAAAATCTTATTACTAATACATTGTATATTTTGATGTACAAAAGTTAAAAAATTAGTTGGATTTATAGTTTCCTTTGTTAATCTAATGTTATATTTTTTGGACTTGTTCCTAAAAAATTACTATTTCCTGACGTTTTAATAAAAATTAAATTTTTCTGAATAAGTTTGAATTTGGGTTTTGTTAAATTAACAATACTTTGAGCGATTTCATATTTTTTTAGATTAATTCCATTACAATTATTAAGATCCAGAAAAGTTATTTCACCCTCTGCAAAATTATTAATTTTACTAGTGTACTCATATAATTTTTTGTTGAATTTAAATATGGATTCATTGATTTTCTTTTGATTATTAATATATGATACTGAGGTGAGTATAATATTTGTATGAGTACACTTTTTAATTTTATCATTAATATTTTTAAACAGTGGATATTTGCCATTCACAAAATCATTGAAACCTGCTAATACCACAATGTGATCATTAAGAGTAAAATCTTTAGTTAAATTTATAATATCCTCAATTACGCCATTATACAAGGCGTTTGGTTTGATAATAGTTTGCTGTTTGGATAAAATATATACTTAATATGTTTCATCATACCACTCAAAACTTATATTGGAGCAAATATTCTACATCATACCTGCTCATACTTATCTTACCACTTAATTACTACGATTGATTGTTTTACTACAAGAAATGTAGAAAAAAAGTTCTTAAAACATTTTTAGGATTACCATTACCTTACTTACTTTCAATAAATACCTGAAATTTTAAGCCTAAAGATAAATAAGAATGAAAATATTGATTTAAATTTATAATATATCCCTTGAAATTATAAAAAGTACCACCACTGGATTTCTCGATGAAAAGAGGAGTTGAGTCTGACCAACAAAAGTGGTTTTTTTTGTTGGCCACACTGACCTTAGACTGAACTCCTCTATAGACAGCTTAAGTGCTTACGTCACAACTGTGGGCGGAGCCTGGACTGGTTCCAAACAAACTCTCTTTCTATGTAAAAGTCCCATAAGGAATTTTTTATTTAGTGTTTTCAACGTTATAAAGTGAAAACAAGACATCTAGTTTTTATATTGTGTTAGAGGAACGTGCCTTTCAAGTGTTTTTGTATAGGTTTTTGCCAAGGTGAGTTAATTTAATTACTAAATTAAATTGAAAGCTTTTTGAGGTTATGTTGGCTACTTTATTTTATTAGAAACCATCTAAACTGTATTCTGTTTTCTTAATTTCTATATTCTATTATCTTCAGATGGCTTCAAAACATGTCTTAAAGCTTTCTTTGTCCACAAAATGGCAATCACAAACTGAGTGGGTTGTTTATCTTTTCGCTTGTGAGTAAATAAAATATTTCAATAAGACATTCTTTAAAAATGATATTAATTACTCTTTCTTCACCTTATAAGAGAAATCCATTTGTTTCTCTCAGCCTGGTTTGTTGGAAACCGAAAAAATTTGCACTGTAATGCTTGCAACCTGGCACAAAGCACATTACCATAGTGTTTTAAAAGCCATTAGAATATATTCAGTTGAAGTCACAAACTAAATAATAATATACAGATAGGTATAGATAGCTTTATTCAAAATAGGAAAACCTAACTTACATACAATTACCTACATTGTATATAAGTTTAAAGTATACAAACATATAATAAATAAATATATAAAATTAAATAACTACATGTACCTATATAATAAATGTATAAATAAACAAATACATACCGCATTTATCACAATTAAAAAAAACAATAATCACATACATTTCAATCTTTAACAATTTGTAGTGAAAATAATTCTAGGTTCATCATTTAACTAAATAGTTGATTAATCCTCTTTTAAATTGTGGCAAACCTTGTGAATATTTTTATTTCATTTGGTAGCTTCTTTTAGTCAATAAATCCTTTAAATATTAATGTTTTTGTATTAAACGTTTTAGTTTGAATGTTAATATGTAAGTGATTGTTAGTTCTAGTATTATATTCATGTATTTGACTGTTATAGGTTACATATATATTTGTTAAAAAACATTGGCAAAAGATTGTGCAACATCTTATAATTGTAGGTTAATGTCATATAAATCAGCCTCTTTTCAATCGATAACCACTCCAATGTTTCCATCATTAAAGATACTGGGGTCAGCCTGCCACATCTTAATACAAGCAGTGCCCTTAATTTGTTTAAATCGAAAGTATACAGTAAGGTAGGACAGTATTCAAAGTGGGGGCTGTATTATGGTTTTAAACACTGTTACTCTAGAGTTAATACCTACAAATGTTGCGATATTCCGGAGTAAAAGTACCTATAATTTCTTAAAAATGTTTTTTGTATGTAACTAAAATGACTATTAAGATTTAAGTGATTATCAATCATAAAACATAGTAGAAATTATCCAAAAACCTATCACCAAAACATAACCAACATAACCTCAAAAACTTTTCAACTTAATTTAGTAATTGAATTAACTCACCTTGGCAAACACCTATACAAAATCACTTAAACGGCACGTTCCTCTAACACAATATGGAAACTAGATGTCTTATTTTCACTTTATAACGTTGAAAATACTGACTAAAAAATTCCTTATGGGACTTTTACATAGAAAGAGAGTTTGTTGAACCAGTCCTGGGCTCCGCCCACAGTTGTGACGTCAGACTTAGGCTGTCTATTGTCAACTTCACAGCTTACAGCGGTAGTGCGTTCACAACACAACACCTTGAGAAGTAACACTTACACTCAAGGTCCCTGAGTGTAAGTGTTACACTTATACACCACAGCGTTCACAAACGCAAACGTCGTTTGACTGACAAGAAGTACACTTTCCGTTCTCGCTCCATAGATTACGAACGTACTCCTTATGTCATGAGTCATTTTCGGTTGAGCGCGAATTTTAAACTTATTTATTGAAAATATGAACAGTAACGCATGATCTAAATCTTTGATATGTGAAAATTAAATTTAAATTTCTTGCAGTAACTGACAATAACTATGGGATAATTCTAGTGACAGTCAAGGTCAGAGTTGGCTGGAGGATAACGCCGGATCGGACTCGGATTTACGAGAAAAACACAAACAACTCGAACTACTATTACTGGCCGGTTTCAGTTCTTTGTCGCGTTCCGCCAGACATTTCTGATAGTAATCGTAATCTTTGAGATACCAAACCGGTGGCCAACGATGTTCTATCAGATAAGCCTGGTTGTCGGGATGTAAAAGACGTAGGCTACGCGGTGACATCCTACATAATTTGTTATAGTTGATGCACAGGTGATTCATGCACCAGTCTGCCAGTTGATGTCCGTTGTGTAACTGAAATATATTTTAAATTGCGTGAACGATTTATGTTTTGAAAATATTCCTTACCTTAACGGGTTCTAACAGTCTTAAACATTGTTCGATCGCTTCAGAGGGTTGTAACGTTTCCAAATCCTCTATTACTCTTTTTTCCACCAAATTCACCAATCTCGGTAGGCACAATCTGTTCGCTAATTCGAGTAAATTGACGCATCTCACCGCGGACACCTCCGGTACTTCGTCCGTGTACAAAAAACAGAGTAATTTGTGGAAGGTATATTCTCTCACACCTGGAAATTCAATCTATAAAAGAAAATTATTTAGTCTCAAAAAAACCTCTATGTTGGATCCACGAGTTGACGCCACAATATATAGTGGGGTCCGTTGAACTATAGGGAAACACGAATTTTTCACTGATTTTGCGAAAAATCGATAGTACTCACCTATTTTGAGAATAATCCGTCAAAAAATTTGCGGGTTATACACAATTTACAAAGAAAAATCCAAAAAAAAAGATTTTTTTTTCGCCACTTGAGCCATCACTTTTTGGCATGATATTTCATACAAAAAACAGTTTAAGTGTGGATTTATGCAGACACGATTAACAATTATCAATTAGCAATTAACGATTAACAATTAACAATTAGTAAAACTGCCATCGTTTATGCAGATTAGGAGAAAATAGCAAGCATGCGCACAAGCCCGAGATTCTAGTTACAATAACCCTATATTTTCATGTCTATTTGTGCATTGGAACAATTTTGAAGGTGTATAGTAGAATTTAAGACTTTTTTTCTTTTATTAGTACAACTTGAAAATAAAAAACACACAACATAACCCTAAGTCAACCGCTTTTCTATAAAAAAGTAAGGATCTGCGTACTAGTTGCGCACTAGATGAAAATTCGGTACAATTAATTTAAGAAGTTAAAAGTTGACCAACTTCGCAATTGTTAATCGATAAATGATAATTGTTAATTGTGTGCGTAAGCGGAGTCATAGTGAAATGAGTAGTTCAACTTATAATTGATAATTGTTAATTGTTAAATGCTAATTGATAATTGTTAATCGTGTCTGCATAAATCCACACTAAATGTATTGCTCTGTACCTACATGAAAGTGATCAACAACATGTGTTCTCGCTATCTATGAAAAAAATCCAGTTAGATTCTTCATAATATTGTTTAAATTACCACTTTTAAAAATATATTTAACAGGCAACCAGTTTGGATATAAATAATTTTAATAATAATCGCATACACATATATGCATAATTATGCAACCTACAAAACATAGAACAAAATACAATACTTTGTGGCGTGGTTGCCAGCTGTAATCGACTACTCAACAATCATGCTACATGACTATTAAGATACGAAATTAAATATTGTATCAGACATATTTTTAGTTAGATTCATTCAAGACAAACCCAAGAACATAAATGAAATTATAAACACATTTTATATGTGATGATATCCTTATATTGCGTATTTGAAGAAGGGGAAATAAATATATAATCATTGTATTCCCCTTCCCCTCAAAAAATATCAAATACTTTTTAATCCACATCAAGTTATTACAGAAGGGGAAGGGAATATAATAATTAAGTTATTCTAGAAGGGGAAGGGTGAATCCAATTATTATATTCCCTTCCCCTTCTGGAATATCTTTTGAGGTCAAGGCATTTGCCTTGCCCTCAAATGATATCCAATACTTTGTAATCCACATTAAGTTATTCAAGAAGGGGAAGGGTGAATCCAATTATTATATTCCCTTCCCCTTCTTGAATATCTTGAGGGGAAGGCAAATGCCTCCGATTATTTGTAATCCACATTAAGTTATTCTAAAAGGGGAAGGGTGAATCCAATTATTATACTTTTTCCTCTTCTTGAATAGATTGATGTGCATAACAATGCATTCATCCCTCCCATCCAATACTTTCTAAGATGAAATTCGAATGCAATAATTAATTAATATTTTAAAAATATCATGATTCTCACGTAATCGTTTACAGCTGGCAACCATGTCACACATTACGCTAGAGCTTCTATGTCATTTGTCATTTGATTTAATGGTTTTCTTACAAATGTGTAGCCTGTCAAATATATATTTATAAAAGTGGTAATTTTAACAATATTATGAAGAAACTAACTGAAATGTTATAATTAGCGAGAACACATGTTGTTGATCACTTTTCCGTACAGTGCAATACATTTAAACTGTGGTTTGTATAAAATAACTAGTCTAAAAGTGATGGCTCAAGTGGCGAAGAAAAATCTTTTTTGGATTTTTCTCAGCAAAATAAGAATAACCCGCAAATTTTTTGACGGATTATTCTCAAAATAGATGAGTACTATCGATTTTTGGCAAAATCAGTCAAAAATTCGTGTTTCCCTATAGTTCAACGGACCCAATATCAATTCCCATTTGGGGTCGACTAGGTATTAGTCGAGACACTTATAACAAAACGAGAGATCACATCTTGAAATACGTTCATTTTTAACAGTTTATTTTCCACACACAGCGAGTCACTTAGCTTCACACATGGAGAACATTTACGGTCTAGGTATATGTTTTCTTATTCTAGGAATCCAACAATTTATTATGGGAGCAAATATCACTAAATTCACAAAACACGATAATAACCCACAGAATTAAACTATATTTTTTACCCAATATTAAAAGTACAGAATGATCGAGAATAAGTAAATGAATAGAGAAAATTACAAAGTTAACAACCTACAGAATCAAATTATATCTGAACGGGTAAAATATTATATTATATTGTGTAAATGATTACCAAATTGACCCTAATAACCTAATGACCAATAATGAACGGTGTTTTAGGGCGCGTTTCATATTTATATGACGAGTGACGTCAGGGATTACCGGAGAGAGAAAATTCACTCTCATTGGCTGTTCGCGAAATTTCCTTTTTTGACGGTTTTGAACATAGACATATAAAAACATATATTTTTTATATGTCTGTGATTTTGAATACCTGCATCGATGCTCTGATTTTTTGCTGAAGCGGCACGATGTATGTTTTGAGCGACACGGGCTGGAATTATAATTTTTAGAAGGGGTTGGGCGGATTTACAAGGGAATCCGGTCACTCCAGTGGCGGCGTGGTTTGAAATATAAAGAAATTTTTGGGTTTTGCGAAAGGAAATTAGTGATTTGTGAAAATTCACATTTAACTTGTTCGTAAGATAAGTTTTTAGGGGGTCCATTTATTTGGACACATTTTCTTCCATCAGAGGCGTACGACAAATGTTTTCATTTTTTTGTGAAAATTTCTATTTAACATGGAAGTACGACACAATTTTCAAAAGGGATACATATATTTGCAAAAATTGGTATCTGCCATGAGCGTACGATAAAATTTTTCAAGGGGGTTATTTTATTTGGACAAATTTCCTCCCATCATAAGTGTATGTTACAATTTTTAAAAAGAAGATACTTTTTGTGTCAGTATTTCCATCTACCAGGGGAGTACCATACAATTTTTGAAAGGGGTACATTTATTTGCAAAAATTTCGATCTACCATGGACGTAAGAAGAAAATTTGTGTGAGGGAATCATTGATTTGTGAAAATTCACATTTAACTTGTGCGTACGATAAGTTTTTAAGGGGTTCCATTTATTTGGACAAATTTTCTTCCATGCAGAGGCGTATGATGAAATTTTTTAAAAAGGGAAATAATTTTTATGTGAAAATTTCCATCTACCATGGGAGTACCGTACAACTTTTATTTGCAAAAATTCCTATCTACCATGAACGTAAGAAAAAAATTTGTCCGGGAATCATTGATTTGTAAAAATTCCCATGTAACATGGGCGAACGATAAAAATTTTCAATGGGTATAATTTATTTGGACAAATTTAATTCCATCAGAGGCGTAGGATAAAATTTTTAAGGAGATACTTTTTTTGTGAAAATTTCCATCTACCAAAGGAGTACCATACAATTTTTGAAAGGGATTCATTTATTTGCAAAAATTTCATATACCATTGGCGTACAATAAAAATTTTAATGGGGGTTAAACAACCTATTGACTGGAAGCTGAAAAGATTAAATAAAATCAAGACATTTCAGTGCAATAACAGTGGCGTCAACTTATCACCTCCTTGACAGTGTCCCAGTGAAAAAAATCCTTTCCACTCACCACTTTAGCTTGGCTCTCTCTAAAATCTCCTCTGAACATCGCTTTCATCACATCACATCTAGCGGCCAACATGGCTTTGTGAGCAGTACAAGCGCCGTCGTCTAATTCGAAGATGACGTCGGCGAAAAGTCCTTGATCCAAACAAATGTCCTGTAATCTCCTTTTGAGAAAAATCTCGTAGGTTTCGTCGGGAGGATCTGGTGCGACGAAGGGGTGTTTCGTAAGCAAAATCAACAGCTGTGGCAATTCGAGAAATTCGGCCGCTTCTCTGGTTTCCTGTTTCATTCAGAAAAAATTAGACCCTCTACATACAACGGTTTATGCGGCGGACTTACCCGTAGATTCAAAGCACTCCGATCCACCGTACCGGTATAAGCAAACTGAAGACATTGATGCATCGCATCGGGCGTCACTAGTTTACTCAAGGTCACGACGGTCTGTCCTTCCGGTTGAACGTTTCGAATACATTGAAAAGCCGGATGGTCCAGTTCTCTGGCAGTGGGTAAAGCTTGACAACTAGCTCGTCTTTTGCACGTTTTCTGTTCGGTTCTAACTAGACATTCGGTTTCGTCGGCGAAATCACCCAAGGAACTAACCATGCTGGAATCACTTGTACTACGTGCCAATAAATCGACTGTAAGAAGTCTGGAAAGGAAGAAAGAGTCAACATTTAGTAGAAGTATTTAATATGTTGATGAACTCACCTATAGAAAGCTCTACTACATGCTGCCAAAATGAAACGGTGTGCCGGGAATCCCATGGAGCCTACAACTAATACGACATCGGTGTGAACCCTGCTTAACCAAAGATTCTGCAGGTTGTCACCATAAGATCCTGGGGACGTGTGGACTTCTGGTTTTAAAGGAGGAGGGGGTTTGAAAGGTGCCTGAAAAAAAATTAATGGGATATTTTTTGCAACAACATGATGTCACTATAGCTAAAAACCGTTCTACACGTGCCAAAGTACCGATACAGAGACGTTTTTTTGTGTTATGTCATTCGTTTGCTGCTGTCAATCACTATGTTTTGTCGCTTAAAGCTCAATAAATATTGAAATTTATGGGTTGCATGCTAATTGAGATAATTGAGTCGCTCCATACAGATAGGGAAAAGGAGGTCAGGAATGAGGCGGTAAACCTGAAGGATATTGGAGAAGTCAATCAGGAGGGGATAGAAAGGATTAAGAAGGGTTTGAGAGAGATGGAAGGAAAGTGGGTGGATAGACTTACGAGTCTCAAGGAACAGGGAGGTGGTTATAGAGGCAAAGAAAGGGGTTGAGGTCAGGGGAATTCTGAGGGATGTGGAAAGGGTAACAGGTGCTAGGGCGGTGGAAGCGAGAAGGGAAACAAAAACCATCAAGATGTTGGGGATATACCCGTGGATTGAAGATGAAGTGTGGTGAGAAAGAAAATAGAGGAATTGATTGAGGAAGGGACAAAGGTGATGACAGTGGTGAGGGAGAGGAACCGGATGCAAATGGCGGTGGTGAGGGTGGAATGGGAAAAAGCGGAAGCCTTACTAGGAAAACGGGAGATTAAGTTGAACTGGAATAGGATAAATATTGTAGAGCGGAGAGAGGAGGGCAGATGTTCTGGATGTGGAGTGAAGGGCCATCAGGTAGCCAAGAGAGTGGTGAATATAAGGGAGTGCTGGCTATGTAAGAGCGTGGAGCACATGGTCAGAGACTGTCGGCAGGCCTTCCTTTGTAGGGTGTATGTGGGGAAAGAGGACACAAGCCAGGGGAGACAGAATGTAGTAGGGGAAAGAAGGGAGTGGATGAAGACGGAGAGGGAAAACATGGGAGGTACCCTCAGAGGAGACAAGTCTGGGCAAATAGTAGGAAGGAGAAAGCAGACCGCGGGAAGAAAACATTTAGAGGATGGATGGAGGGTGTTACAGATGAATCTAGTGGAAAGCATGATTAGGAAAGAGAAGGCATGAGGAAAGAGAAGGCATGTGAGTGGTAGGAGTGATAAGAAGGAAGTAGATGATGGAGAGTGTGTGAGAGACCGCCGCCTCCTATGCTAGAGTAGTGATTCCGAGGCGGGAGTAACGGTGAGCTTGAGGTGGGTTTGGTTGCTTGGCATCTCCGTGGGGATGAATCCAAAACACTGTCTGGGTACTGGTTGAGGACCCATTCGAACATGAGTTTCCCATAACAGCACGAAAAAAGAATACTTGAAACTCACTCTGTATATGCACCGACGGTTTCTGAATTTGAATCTGATTTGGATATAATTGGTTTGGTA
>CAJUYI010002650.1:0-17599 GCA_910591695.1 Galerucella pusilla | reverse complement strand
ATTAACATAGTTTTCCATATGTAGCCAACTTACGCGGACACACTGTATACAAGCTGTGGAGATCTATTTCTTGTTTGTATATGTAGAGGGGCGAAACAGTCACTCACTTATCTTCCAGTGTATAATTATTACTTTATACAGATGTGGACCTCTAGTTGTATGGTTTGCCTTTCTGGGAGTCGTGTAGTTTGCATCTGTTCGAATCTATCTTCAAATTACAAAAAAAGAGCTATTCGTTACATTTATGGTTTAACAGAGTATGACGCATTGCGAATTCTATTTTAAAAAATACAAAATTCTGTGACAAACTTCCACAATTCAACTGAGAGACCAATTCATAATTACCCTACTAGAAGAAAAAATTTCTATATTTGCCCAACTCTGATCTGGTGAAAAGTTTCATCACCTTCAATGCCAAAAAAATATTCAATCATTTACCTTTAGAATTACAAGTGACAAATACATTTAATAAATTCCGGAGATTGACAAAAGCATTTCTGCTTGAAAGTGGCAGAATTTTACAATCTAGACTTTTGAGTTACACTGGCATAATTTAGTATGGGTACGAGATCATAGTATATTAAATTTGTATATAATATGATGTTTCGTATTGTTAGTTGGTTATTTTTTGATATTTTGTTGTGAATTTTTATATTTATATTTGATCAATTTTTTAAATTATGTCGCTCTGTCCATAAAATTATGAAAATTTTCATGACAATATAGCTTATCTTTCTCTAAACCTCATAAGAGTTTTATCATTTTACCAAATGCATTACCTAGTTGAATAACCAATCAACAAGTTTGAAAGTCCAACAAAAAGCTGTTCATTAATAGTTGAGTTATAGGTATATGTTTTTCTTTACCATAACTGCTTTAATGTTTTTTGCAAAATAAAAAATTATGAGTATTAACTTATGTTTACGTCTATTGTCAACAAAAAAAGAATTTATATTACCAACGCACATTAATCATGTTCACTTGTTTAGATATAATTATTATAAATGACTATTCTATTTCAGAATGCAGTCTTCAACAATCATTGCTTGCGTATTGGGAACTTTTCTTGTCATCTTATTATCGTCTGTTGCGAAAGCATCGATAATAAGTTGTCCACCTAGTTCTATACAAGAGCAAATGAACCCTGCTCTAAGACAACTCTGTTTCGCAATCGAACAAGCCGTTGAAGACATGCCGAAACAATGTAAGTAGACATTAATTTGATAGTTTTGGCACATTTTCCAGTTTCATTCAAATACCGCATTGGACTTAAACCAACAATATGATATCCAAACCAATGGTTCAATAAAACTCAAAGTCCAAACCACAGAAAATTTAATTAAATTCCCTCAAAGGACACTTATGATGCTACTAGTTTCGGTACAATATTACCATCATCAGGCTACAATATAAAGAAATGATACACTTAATGCATGAAGATCTTACAAGATTCTGTCAAATTTACTTGAACAAGAGTAATAGATATAAAATGAATGTGAAAGATAATATTATAATTAATAATACAAAATTGGGAATATTACAATTGTTGATATTAAATTAAAAACTGTTTAATACAAATTAAAAAGTTAATGAAAATATCTCAAATTAAAAGTTTGATAATATAAATTATATAAGTAGGTCGTCAAATGGAAATAAAATAAAATTTAGTTACCTGTATAAAACATATAATCCAAAGAACAATAGGTTGTTGCCAAAAACGTTAAAAAATTTTTTAATATGTTAATACATATTTATATCAAATAAATTTTAAATTTTATTTGAGTGGTGAGGAAAGAAAAGAAAAGAAAAGAAAAGAAAATGGAAGAACATTGGAAATTTAAAAAAACTAAATTGAAGGAAATTAAAAATGTTAGCCTAATGAACTATGCCAAAAGGGGGGGTTTACTGAACATTGATTTTTAAATTTACATTTAAACTGTCCGAAAGGACTATTTAAAAGGGTTTGATATAGGAAAATAGCTATTACAATTTGATTACGACAATGTCTAGCTTTAACATTGAAGTTGTTCAAAAGGCCTAAATTAGCCACTGAAATTATTATATGAAAGGTCAAAATAACCATTATCAAAAGGAAAAGTAGCATAATGAATAATTAAATTATCCATTAAAAAGATTTTAAAATTAATTTTTTTTTTTTTTTAATTTTTATGTTAACTACAATGAAAAGTTAACAGGATATCCTGTTGAAGACCGGGCTGATAATGTTCCACCCATCAAGGTTGAGAAGATCGTTACACATTTCAACCCAATCCAACTCCGTTCTGTATAGCTTAGTCATGACTATTTTATGATCTTGGTTGATCTTATTTGTCAGGCATAAACTGCACTGCGACTCAATTCACCTGAAATGCTCAAGCCAGATTGGAAACATGAATTAGAGTATCAGAAACATCAACCTCTACAATGAAGTAAAATATATGTTTGCCATAAAAGCGATATAGTTTGATTTATACTTATTCTTGAAACTCGCCCCAGCTTCGCATGGGTTCTTTACAGAAAATATTAAATAGCCATGTTACTTCGGAGAGATAAAACTTTTGGTAAAATTGGTTGAGTAGATCTTAACCTCTCCTCGTTATACATAATATTAATTTAGATTATTTTTAGAGACGCAATTATCTATGAGGCAAACAAAACAGAAATCATCAGGATACGGTGCCTATATTATTAATAAAAAAATGGTACATTTCTTTTTATACGACATTAATAACCTGATCATGCAAACAAATTATTAAAACTCAATGAAATAAAAGTATGTTGGGTAGTATATATTAAGTCGCGTCCACATTATGTCGAATGGTGTCGATCGACAATGTCGATCCAGTGTGGATGGTCGCCCGACATTGTCGATCCATAATGTGGACGCAGTTTTACAATAGTCGATTGTCGAACGATTGTCGATCGACCATGTCGATCGACACCATTCGACATAATGTGGACGCGGCTTTATATATGTCCCGACTACCTAAAGACAACAAATACAAAACAAAAAAATATGACCTTATAATATGGAACGCAATTATAACTTCCCAGCAGCACCCAGACAAAAAGACAAGGGAATATAGCCACCAGAGCTACCCCTTAACATGGATAGACATCCCTGACGCCCCCCATAGAATAAAGGGGGGAAAGGGATACGCGATCGCGATGAACGAGTGAGGTCCTGCCGGAAGTGGCAGGGGGTGGATGGAAGGTTCTACTTAGCATCAACCCGCGGGCCATGAGCCCGGGGGTGGATGCTTTGTGGGACGGGTTTTCTCACGCGCACGTGTGTGTGTACAAAACAAAAAAATATGACCTTATAATATGGAACGCAATTATAACTTCCCAGCAGCACCCAGACAAAAAACACAGTCGTGAGTCCTGAGTCTTCACCTTCATTCGCACCAAGTCAGCTAAACAGTAGGCAAGACGGTGCGGGGGGAGTGTCGACGATTGCATCAAGCTAACCGAGGTGCTTGAATAATATTCTCGCGTCCGTAATCTTTTTGCGATTATTCCTAAGATATTCATTTAAATTATATGATGTAAAAGAGTAAAATAATGTGCATGAAATGCCATCGCGGACTTTTCTATAGACCTAGGTATATAAGATACAGAATTCCACCATATATTATTTTGTTATACCTCAAATTGTTAAGGCAGTGTTTTCGTTGGAAGCTCCCGAAGCTTCCCGAACCTTCAACAAATATCGTTATATTTTAGCCAATGTATATAAAAACTTAAAAGACTATACACTAAAACCTTCCCTAAGAATCACTTCACCCAATGCTAAAAACAACATGAAAATCGGTATAGAGACAGACAGACGTGGCGGAGGTTTAATAATTTGTCTATAAAACAATAGACAAATGTCGATATGACAAAAATAGTTGAAGAGCTATTTTAATACACCATTTTATCAGTATTATGCTGCAACATGATATTTGATGTTATATTGGTGATTAATTAGTACAAAAATTTAAGAGGGGTGAGGACTGTCTAGGCAGTTACTGTTCACTCTTTATAATTAGTGACGTGGTTTTAAATTTGTGTCTCAATTTCAGATGCTGACAGATTAGAAGACAGGACTACCAACTTAAATTCGAAAAGACAAGATGTTGATCACGTCTTTTTGAGATTCGGAAGACGATTTGGTTTATAAATGAACGCATTCTAAGGTGGATTTGCCTTTCAAAACTTTGTAGAAATATTTTTCTTTCCTATGGGTACATTCTGGCTTCAATAAAGATATTGGTTACATTGGTTTATCTATTTTCCACCCCCTATAGCTCGATATTATTCATTTGTAAAGGTGTATTTATAATGTTATTCAATAAATGATATTGTCTTTATAGATTACGTTGTCTTTATTTTAATTATTATAAATTTATTTTGAGATCTATAAAACATTATTGTGAAAAAATGTTTCCAATGCCAGGCCAATAAAATTTTACGCTTCTTATTTTAAGATTAGATTTTTTTGATGTGTAGTGATCATTTTGAAAATAGGAGTAGCTCGGAAATTCGTTACAACCGCCAAGGCTATATCAGCAGCCAAAAGTTTGTACAGTAAATACTGATTGAATCGAATAATCAACAAAATTCTATAAGCGATAGAAGTTTATAACGATTTATAAAAGATTAACCCGGCGCAAAAGTCTGCTGGTTACCTATACACATTCGTAATTTAGTAAACTGTAAAAGTAAATTTTTTTTATTTTATTTATTTGGGATACAAACAGGACAAACCCATAAAAGTATCCACTGATAGTTACACATAATTTTACAAATTAGGTAAAAAAGAAAATATAAATATTAACATATAACTACATTAAATAAAAGTATACAAAAAAAGAGAACAAGAGTAGGTAATAAAACAAAATTAAATTTGCAAAAAATAGTCTTTCAGTAGTTTTTTAATCAAATCTGCACTGTGGTAAAGAATATCCATTTTGACAATACTGGACAATTTATTATAGCTTTTTGTTATTCTGTGAGCAGGAGAATTTAGAAAATAATTGGTGAGTGCCTGATGTATGATAAAGGTGTAATTGTTTCTAGTTGAGTGGCTGGGAATACGAAGTGTTATGAAGTTTGTAAGTTCAAGGCAATCTATATTGTTATTGAGGATTTTATGAATAAACAGTACATCCGCAATTTGCCTACCATGCTCTAGTGAAATTATCTTTAAATTAGAACGAATAAGTTGCCTATCCACATCGGGATAAAATTTTCTTTTACAATATGAAATAAACTTGTTCTGGACTGTTTCTAATTTTGAAATAGAGACCGAATAACGCGTGTTCCAAATGTATTGTAGTTCAAGTCTGAAATACAACGAGAAAATTGTATATAATTACACTTTGAGACATTTAAAAATAAATTATTTCTCAGACAGTAGTCGGATAAATTGTCTAAGTCTTCTTGCAATCGAATTCTGTCATAAGCACATAAAATTGAGTGATATATTTTCAAATCATCGGCATACATAACAAACTTAGCAAATTGAAAGCAACTAGAGATGTCATTTATTTATAAATTAAAAAGTAAAGGACCTAAATGGGACCCCTGAGGTACTCTTGAAGTAGTTACCACAGCCTTAGATTTAAGAGCACCTAAAATTACTTGTTGTGACCTATTTCTGACATATGAGTCGAACCATCTTAATAAATTACCATGTATACCGACTTCAGAAAGTTTTGAGACAAGGACGGAATGATCTATTTTGTCGAAGGCCTAACTGATATCAGTATACACAGAATCAACGTTATGCCTATCATTTAGACTTTTAAGTATTTATTCAACATATAGGAATAAATTTGTATCTACCGAACGTTTTTTCATGAAGCCATGCTGTTCAATGTTAAGTAGGTTTTTTACGTCATGATAAAGAAAATCAAAAATGATACTTTCAAACACCTTACTAAAGATGTTTAATTTAGAAATAGGTCTATAATTTTCAACTCTATTCTTGGTTCCAGATTTATGAATTGGTGTAATAAAGGCTGTTTTCCATGTATCAGGAAATTGACCTGAACTGAGAGATTTATTAAATAGCAAAAATATTGGTTCTATTAGAGATTCCTTACAATTTTTAATAAAATCAGTAGGTAATTTATCTGGCCCAGGACCTTTATTGGGTAAATTTTTTTATCAATAGTTCCACGAGTAATTGTGTAGTTAGAAATATTCAGTGGTGTGTTAGTGTACATATTACCAAAGTTACTAGCATCACTACTTACAAAAACATAAGAGAAATAATCTGAAAATATATCACACATTTTCTGTAAGTCGGTAGTAGGGCCCTGAGCAGTGAGCAAGTTATTAGGGAAATTATTTGCTTTTCTTTTGCTTTTTACACACCTGGCACAAGGCACATATTCAGAGGAAAGGAAATGCTAAACACCATCTTGACTTGAAAAAAGAGCTTAAGGACCTGAACAGGTCAATAATCGATGCATTTGAATCGAGCTGCCCTTTTCAAGAACAACGAAGCAGTAAGGATGCATTCCATTTTGTGGCATGTCCCAGGTTATCTGATTACTAGGAAGTGAAGGTATTTTTTTAATGATTCCCTCTCTACTTATTCTTAGTTTTCATTGCTCCTGTAATGCAAATAAAGGCTAGTCTTTCATAAATAATATTTTTAATTTTTTTTTGTGAATGCTAGCTATTATATTGCACATAATTTCCTACTTGAACATTTTTTAATTCATTTAAAAATACAGAAATATTGAGATGCGGAGAATGGAATCTTTTATTAAAATGACTATGGAAAGATTCACAGTCGTTGGTGGTCCGTTCTCGGCTTGGATTAGATGAAGCCCACATCTCTGGAGGAAATCCTGCAGATTCAGAAAATATATTGTTCCCTTGAAGAAAATAATACTATCTGTATAATTTTAATTAGAATTGTCGACATGACTTTTAAGGAAATTAAACATTTATATGCATTATCTAATAGTACCTAAGATATTTTTATGGGTTAGTTTGAGTGTATTAGTAACACAATTTTTGAGAATAATGGCAACAATGTATTGAAGTTATTTACTCTGACATTCATTGATTGTCGCATTATCGAATAATTTTTTCAAGAAGTGATATATCTTCATTACTGTTGACCGAAATTCGTTTTGAAGGATGGTTTTTCATTCCTCTCTGACAAGAAATTCACGGACATAGTTTTATTTTTGAACGTGAGAAAATCAAGCCATCTTAATCTTTCGAAAATTGTTTTTATTTTTCAAATACCCACTGCACTATTTATATTTTATATTTCTTATTGTGTTATCAATGCAATAGATCATTACCAAAAATGAAATAAATATATAGGGTGGTTATAAAGTTATGGACTTCAAAAGGACTAAATGGATAGAACACCCTGTATCTTTGTTAATAATAATGTTTGACCAATTAACCAAGGCTATTTGGAACCACCAAAGTGTCCTCTACTTGCAGTTAACCTATGGTGGTTTAACTATGAAACACCCTGTATAAACCTAAAACTCATAAAAAATAAAATACAGTCAAACTTCTCAATTTCTGATAACAGATGATTCATGAGACCCTAACATTTTTACTACAAAATGAAAAGTTTGTCATATGCTTACAAATAATAACTACCAAATATGTGTTATATAATTAGATCATGCTCCTTATTATTCTGAAGTTGCACGAACCAATGATTTTCTGGTCTGTTGATATAATCAAACAGTAACTGATGAAATAGAATATTTTCTTTTTCTATATGCCCTTAAGCCGGAGTTATGAGTATTATCAATAATTGAGCAGCCGAAAATATACGTGCGCGTACTTTCCACATCCTTGATTAGCAGGACCAAATTGAAGTAAATTCAGCAACCGTAAACAATATCTAAGAACAAAATCATCAAGGATTCCATTAAAAACATTTTTTAAGGCAACAATTTGTCAGTGATACTTTATTTGCAGAGAGATATGTGAAAATAGTTTTGTAAAAGTATTTAAATACAAAATACCAATGCATTGTTACTTCACTATTTAAAATAGAAATAGAAAATAGTTTTGAATGAAAGTATTTCAATAAAAAATACAAAACTATTTAGTATTTTACAAATACTTAATATCAATATGAAGTATTTCAAATGAAATACTAAATTCGAAAAAAGTATTTAAAATGTGAAATAAAAATGGGTATTTTGCGTTTTGTACTTTTATTTAAAATACAGGTACCTATTTCAAATAATTCACATCTCTGTCTATATACAGATTAGCGAGAAAGTCTAGCTCCAAGTCATTTTCTTTGAAAAGAATGAACATATAATTATCAAATTTTAGAGTAATTGTATTCTTCGTTTTTTAGATTACTCATACAGGGTAGCGATAAAGTCTGGCACCAAGTCATTTTCTTTGAAAAGAATAAACTTATAATTATAAAATTTTAGGGTTATGAACGGTATTGTATTTTTCGTTTTTTAGAGAAACTGTCAAAGTTATGTGACGTCAGAACTCAATATACTGCCGCCATCTTGATTTTTTTTGGAAAGAGGAAGAAATAAACTTTTCTGTGATATATCATTCGACCTATATTGCCATTTAAAAGATTCAAAGTTGACGGCAGTACATCGAGTTCTGACGTCACATAACTTTGACAGTTTCTCCAAAAAACGAAGAATACAATACCTTTCATAACCCTGAAATTTTATAATTATATGTTTATTATGTTCATAGAAATATTTATTTACATTTACAGTTGGGAACTAGAATTATATTCTATTTAAACGAATCCTAACATGTACAGTTGCTCCCACAAACATTCCTGATTGTAAAGGCGCTTTCATCTAAAAATTTCCGTAAAACTTAAACAAAGATATTCAATCGAATTGTAACCTAAACATCCTAAGCTGGATGTACACTGCCATAGTGAGACCAATCATCACTTATGGAGCCATTGCGTGGAGTAGTAGAGCTAGCCTATTGACGACGAGAGAAAACCTCTCCAAAATTCAAAGACTAGCCTGTATATGCATTACAGGAGCAATGAGAACATGCCCAACGGCAGCCATGGAAGTGATTCTCAACCCCACCCCTCTACATGTAGTGGTGGAAAGCGTTGCAGAAAGAACAAGATACAGACTAAGTAGAGAGGGAATCATTAAAAAAACCACCTCCTCACTTCTCAAAAATCAGACAACCTGGGACATGCCACAAAACGGTATGATGAAAAAGCATAACTTTTCAAAGAAATTCGTTATGGAATTAAGCAACAAGAAGGAATGGGATCCAAATACCATTACCAGACTTGGAAAGGATGCAATTCAATGGTACACAGACGGCTCAAAAGTAATGGAAGGAACTGGGATAGGAGTGTTCGGGCCAGGAACCAAACACTCTGGAAGCTTGGGAAAAACCACAAGTATCTTTCAAGCGGAAATTCACGCCATAAGAAAGTGCGCCCAGTTCAATATTGATAAAGGATACAGAAGACAAAGGATTATCATACTGTCTGATAGTCAAGCAGCCATTAAAGCACTGAGCTCTTGTGTAATCAGTTTCAAAATGGTGTGGAAATGCCTAGACAAACTCGATGAACTAGGCGAGAGCAATATAGTCACCTAACTATGGATTCTAGGACACACTGGAATAGAAGGGGAACTAGCAAAGAGAGGGACTGAAATACCTTTCTGGGGGCCTGAACTCTTTTGCGAAATCAGCCCCAATGTAATATTGGAAGAAATAGGTAAAGCCGAGAAAAAGAGATCTGACCATTTGAAAGATCTAGTTGGGCTAATAGAATCAAAGACTCTTCTGGGTGACTACAACCTGTTGATATCAAATGAATGCATAAGTCAAAGTAAAACTGCGCTAAGAGTTTTAACAGGGATCCTAACGGGACATTGTCGCCTGAATGGGCACCCGAGGAAGCTCAAAATAGTGGAGGAAGAAGAATGGAGATTTTGTGGAATGGAAGAAGAAACCTCCATCCACATACTTTCCAACTGCACAGCACTTCAGAATCCTAGAGCACAGCACCTGGGAGATTACTGGATAGAAGAGGAACATTTACCTAAGTTGACATCCTAAAATTCCTTCGGGAAATAGGACTAAAGGAACTACTAGTTTCTGAGACTCTCCTCAGAAACTAAGTAGAAGTAAGCGGGCACATTAGATCTTTTAGGTCTCAGTGAATGTCACCCCAAAATACATACATCGAATTTAGGAAATCTTGAACAAAAAATTAATCATTGATTAGTAGTTAGCATCACTGGAATTGATAGCTTTGCAGGAACGCTAATATTAGAAATAACTTATAAAAGGTATTTCGTGTATAAGGCTGCTATTCAGGTAAGCGATCCATGATACGCATAACATAAGCCGTTTGTGTGCCTCCAAACAAGTGGAAAAAATGTTGCAGAATTTTGTGATAATTGTAATGACTCATGGTACTCCTGCTTGTGTATGAAGTTACAGTATATTACTCAAGCTATACACTTTCATCTAGCTTCGAATAACTTTGTAGTACAGTGGTAACTGAAATTTGGTTGTAGTCTGCTGTTATACCTATTACTGTATTAATATTAATCTGTATTTTGGTTCTAGTTTAAAAAATGCAGAATCTACTGATAATCGTTAATTGGGCAACTATACTTTCATGTCTACTATCAATCACCAGGACAGCATCAGTTTTTACGTGTCCATTAAATTCATGGCAAGAGGAACAGTATCCACGGATGGCACAAATTTGTTACGTGATAGAGAGATCGGTGGAAAATGTTGTATTTGACAAAATGTCGGAAGAATATTGCAGAAATTGTAAGTATTATTTATATTGCTCCAATTCCACAGTAGACAATTATTTAATTAGACTCACTCCCATGTTCTTGTCAGCTCACATTCCATTAATTAATGCAGACTTGAAGGTTTCTGTTTATTACGTCAAGTCACAGGAAATGATTTACGTAAGATGATCTAAGTGCATAGGCTTGTTGAACTAGTTTCTATGGAACTATAATATATCTTGTTAACAAAAATACTTTTCATAATCTACAATCAATTCTGAATCACTACGATTAAAATAATGATGAGCGCAAAAAGGAGATTAATGTAGCTACAGCACTTAGGCCACATGTGACCCATTGTACATCCTCCCGAGGAGTTGTCCTCCTAGGTCATTGTCCATCCTGTCCTTCTCAGGAAGGTGGACAGGTCAATAGGAGACATCTCCTTTATATCGGCAGATGTAGGCCAAGACTCACCGAACACACACTCTCTTATTGACGATAACTTCAGAAACTCGCATAAGACATGCCTGACAGTTTCATCTTCCTGTTCACACATCCTGCATAGAGGTGTGTCCACTAGCCCCATAGTATGGATTGTCTAGGCACTACAGGATCTTCTATTTTCTTCAGCTTTAGCTATCTTTTCCAATATTACATTGGATCTGATACCGCAAAAGTGTTCCGGCCCCCAAAAGTGTGTTCCAGTCGACATTTTTGCTAGTTCATCTACTATTCCACTACCTCCTATTCCAGTGTGTCCTGGACTCCACAGTAAGGTAATGATATCGCTTTCGCCTAGTTCATTGAGTTTGCCTAGGCGTTCCGATAGCATTTTGGAACTGATTACACAAGAACTCAGTGCATATCCTTTATAAATATTGAGCTGGGCACACCTTCCTATGGCGTGAAATTCCACTTGAAAGATGTTTGCGATATTTCCCATGCCTTAGGAGTGGAATTCTTTCCAAGTATGGTAATGGTATCCCATTCCCATTCCTTTTTGTTGCTCAATTCCATATGGAATTTCTTTGAAAAGTTATACTTTTCATCATATCTATTATCAAAAATATAATGACTATAATGAGAATTCTGGGACTATTGGGAATCGAGAATTGAGTCTCGTCCTCTGGTACCGGTGCAAAAGTTGAGACAGCACATACTGTTTAATTAAGTGGATTGAATAAAATATAATCAAAAATTTCACAGTATAATATATTTTTTTTGTCCTTGACCGGTTTCAAGAACATAAGCTCTTATCATCAGAAGGATGACAGTGATGAAATGTCAAAATTTGAAAATGGAAAAATATATACAACATTGCGTAAACTGTGAACAGTAAGAGTCAGTCAGCTCTCGGTCTCGAACGTCAAGGGAGTAGGACCGTTGAGGGTGGTAGTGCCTTGGCGGTCTACCGAACACTTGAGTTTGCACATATTGTTATGTAAAACGTGAATGAGTTTTAATTATAATTCTTTGTATCTAGTGCCTAATTTTGAACCTAACCTACGCCATGAGAAATTGAGGATCCATAGCAACCCCATCAAATTATTATGCGATTTATTAATAAATATAATTGAAAATGGAAGCTGGAATATTTTCAACAAATGAATAGTTAAAAAATATTTTTTTAAATGGGCTTCCATTTAAATGCTATGAATCAAAAAAAAACATTTAATAAAGTCATCCCACCCAATTTATTTCTCCTTTTTAGAGTATTCAAATGAGAGCTAATTTAAAAGTTCTTTTTTACTAATATTCCTTTCTGTTAGGGCATAGGTTCATAAAAGTTAAGATACCCCGGTCCGACCCGTATAGCCAGATAGTAGTACTCCATTTTCTTAAAGGGTTCGTATTCTCTCAGAACAGTCTTTCATTTGATACCTATATTAGGAAAGTACCTACTCAAAAATATCTATTCTGCCATCTTGGCCCGTCTGCAATATTGCATTTATACAATATATTAATTTGTTTATATTAATAATTATTGACCTATAGGTATATTAGTCAAGGCAAATAAATTATGATGACTATACGTGGTGCTGCATGCATTTGGATAAATAGATTACATTACGGTCACCTCTCCTGTTTTTTTTAAATTATAGGTCACCAGGAACCAGTGAAGAGAATTTCAAGAACTGACGTTGACCACGCAATTTTAAGGTTTGGGAGACGAATGAAAGAATAATTCATAAATGATAATGACCTAGCACCTTAATATTTTTTGTAAAAATTGCAATGTCTTCTATCAATATATACATGTTTCATAAAGTTTGTATCTTTTCATTTAAACGAATTAATATCATATAAATGTTACAAAATTCTTACTACCTCAATCTTATCTTATCAATACCTCTCTTTATATCATTCCCTTCATGAAACTTCATTTTAAACATTTAAACTATTCGATGTTTATTTGCAAACACTTGTCGATAGCGTAAATTTCTGTCTGGAATGCGAAAGCAATCTTCCGCAGCGATGTGTGGATATTGCACCTTGGTCTAGCATCGAGGACTCCAGCTCCTGTTCCTATGTCAGTCATTAGTGCAATTTTCTTCTTATTGGATATGTCATGAAGGTGTGAATTCCAGGTAAGTTTTGCATCCAGATTTATAGCCAGATACTTGACCTCCTGGCTTAGACACAGCAGCAAGTTAGTTATTCTCTCTTCATATTTTCACTGGAGACAATGGTAATTTTTCACTATTTCCGTGTGTTACTGTGCATCCAGTTATCGAGTGGCTTCCACTAAATACTCAATTTCATTGTTGACTGGGCTAGTACTCGTATATAGTGGCATATGTTATTGATTAATGACAGTTTCACTTGCATTATTCCACTATTAACTGAAAAATTATGACTTTAACAACGAACTAGAGCTAATATCTTTTTCTTCTTTCCATGGACGAAGTTTCAACAAAAGAAATGTCGCTAAGAGAAGCAGCTTCTGCTAATTCAAAAAGTGGAGAGCAAGGCTATACCCGTTGTAACTGCAAAAGGAAGTGTTCCACGACTTAAAGCAGCTGTAAAAGCAAGGAACTTTTGTGCAATTCGAAAAGCCACGGTAGTTTAAGTTGTTGCAATAAATGAGATATTAGTCTTATTTTTTATATTTCATTTTATATTTTTATGTTCTACTGTTTGTTTTGAGTTCAACAAAGTCCTTTTCCCATATTATTTTAATAAATAAAGAGCTATGGATTTTTTTGTTTTTATTTCAAAAATAAAAATTCTTGTCGACAATCGCCGGTGTAAGTTAGAAATAATGAAATTTCAATAATATTTCGGACATACGTCAAGCAACGTTGAGAATGTTGACATTCACCGGTGTATCTCGACATTCACCAGATTTCGGTCTTTCACGGTAACATATACATATAATATAATGCCCTTGGCATCAAGTGATAAATGCTTTTTTCGAGCTTCAATGTATCTACGTTTGTTTTAAATTGATTTAGACCCTATAGGTGCAATTCTGTAAGCAAATGTGAAATTTTAACGCACAGTTAAAAATAAGACAATCTTTTAACTCATTTTTGCTAGTCTGTATGCATATTAAGTTTTAAAGTATTAACGGGAAACTCTTCATTGGATACCATAAATGTTAAAATTTGAATCATAATCTTGACTATGTATAGATTAAAACATTTATAATAGCGTAAAGTTTGTCAAATTTAACGGCGTACCGTTAATTTCCAACCACTTCTTATAGAATTGTCCCTTATGTGAGATAAAACGATATTCCTAATGGTTATATAAATTGATAAAAATGATTGCTCTGAGAAATTTGCAGGTATATATTTTGTTTTCGAATTTCAATTACCCACAAATGAACCTTTTTATAGCATAAGAAAAATAAACCAATATCTCTAGGCACATGAAATTAATTATTATTGCGGTCATGTAACAGTTATCGATTAATTAAAGAAATGTAACTTAGTAATGGACTCTTTGCAATTATACGTAATAAAATTATTTTTAGTCTCAAAGTAAAGGAACAGAAAGTTCATTCAGTTATGATGTGCATCCCTTTATTTTTAATTTTTTTTTCAGAGCATTTCGAATCCTTCTACGTTAATATAGTATTTATCTTTACCTAGTGATGAGCGAGACTGGTCTTGGTCTTGCGATCTTGGTCTTGGTCTTGCAGAAAATGCAAGACCAAGACCAAGACCAAGACTAGCTTCAGGCTGCAAGACCAAGACCAAGACCGAGCAGTGCAAGACTTATGCAAGACCAAGACTTAGAATTGCAAGACTTATGCAAGACCAAGACTAAGCCTGCAAGAGTCTTGCGGTCTTGCGTTTTTTAAACATTTTAACCGAAAAATAAAGATGAGCAGATCATTTTAAACCCTCCCCCTCCCCAACATATACTGACCACAACTGCTTGTTTTAACGAAGTATTTTTTCCATATTCAGGGTGTTCCCGCTCAACTGGTCAAAATTTAGGGCGGATGTAATTTCGGCCGGAAAAAGGGCAGGTACTAAAAGCCGGTAGGTAAATTCGGCCGGAGGTTTTAAGTTGCTTCCTTATCTCATAGGTATTTTCGGCCGCAAATCAAATAAAATAACAGAATGCCTTATATTAAAATATTTCTTTATTTCAATAAAATTATTACATCATTTTATTTCTATAACGTGAACTCTTAATTACTGAAACTGATGCCATCGTATACAAATAATATATTTTATGCTTTCTATCCGACTAGTAGCTTCAAGATAAGTTATAATACTGACTAGCTATAATAATTTTATACCTGTTATTTGTGAATTTTATACATTTAAAGGAATAATCTTAAGTAGGTACAACATAGTTATTAGAATAAAGAGATAAGTAAATTAAAGGTATTTCCGACAGGTACACAGGATTAGGTATTTCCAAATAAATACACAATTAATATTTTACAGAAACTATTAAGCGTAATTACCAATATTTTAATCTCATCGTAAACATCAACCCCTCGGCCGAAATTACCCCTGTCATAAATGGTACCCCTTGATTTATGCAGGTAGGCCAAGTGATTACCGGCCGAAATTACGCCCGCCGAAAATTTATAGGGTATATTAATAAAACCTACATATACATACCTATAGGTACTTTTGGTGGAATATTTTTATATTTTATTCTGTTTTTCTTATTCTTTAGCCGTATGCATGTCATGAAAACTTTTTATTTAGTTGTTGTTAAATATATCCATCTAAAATATTAACCTATGCTCTATGTATCCTACCATATCCTATAACTTAAAAAAAACTTTTAATCACCAACACTAAAAATAATTTTGGTTTATTTCAAATCCCAGCTAATAGGCCTGCAAAGAAAGAATAATTTTTTGAAGAGAGACTTAAAATTCAGTGACTTTAATATAGATAAATTTTTACAAACTTATAAATAAGATTATAAATTGTTACATTTTTACGTCTTTACATCATTGATACATTATAAAACTATATTCTAGAAAAATTGTCAAAATGAATAAAAAAAATTTTATACTTGATTTATCGCTACAATTAAATATAAAAAAACAAAATTTTTATAATGAGAAAGACTGTCCCTTTCTTCACTTTTGATGATTTGGGAAACTATTTTTTTTTGTAAAAATGGACTCCAGAAAAAATCTTCAAAAAAAGTAGTGCAAGACTTGCAAGAGTCTTGGTGCAAGACCAAAACCAAGACCAAGACTGGACCCTGCAAGACCAAGACCAAGACCAAGACCGCTTATTTGACTGCAAGACCAAGACCAAGACCTTGTATGCAAGAACAAGACCAAGACCAAGACTAACCGGGTCTTGGTCTTGGTCTTGCATTTGCTCATCACTAATTACTGTGATGCCATATATCGATGTCTCTCATTAAAATTTTGCACAAAGGTTGATAATATAATAGGCTTTCGTATTCCATATTCAAAATTCGCCGACAAACGATACAAGGGTCGAAAAAATTGAAAAATAGGAATTTTCAAAAAAAAATCACAACATTCTTTTTATTACTGTGATGCCATATATCGATGTCTCCCATTCAAATTTTGCACAAAGGTTGATAATATAATAGACTTTCGTATTCCATATTAAAAATTCGCTGACAATCGATAAGAGGGTCGAAAAAATTGAAAAATAAGAATTTTCAAAAAAAATCACAACATTCTTTTTGTTACCGTGATGCCATATATCGATGTCTCTCATTCAAATTTTGCTCAAAGGTTGATAATATAATAGGCTTTCGTATTCCATATTCAAAATTCGGTGACAATCGATAAGAGGGTCGAAAAAATTGAAAAATAAGAATTTTCAAAAAAAAATCACAACATTCTTTTTATTACTGTGATGCCATATATCGATGTCTCTCATTCAAATTTCGCACAAAGGTTGATAATATCATAGGCTTTCGTATTCCTCATTCAAAATTTGCCGACAAACGATACAAGGGTCGAAAAAATTGAAAAATAAGAATTTTCAAAAAAAAATAACAACATTCTTTTTATTACTGTGATGTCATATATCGATGTCTCTCATTCAAATTTCGCACAAAGGTTGATAATATCATAGGCTTTTGTATTCCATATTCAAAATTCGCTGACCATCAATAAGAGGGTCGAAAAAATTGAAAAATAGGAATTTTCAAAAAAAAATCACAACATTCTTTTTATTACTGTGATGCCATATGTTGATGTCTCTCATTCAAATTTTGCACAAAGGTTGATAATATAATAGGCTTTCGTATTCCATATTCAAAATTCGCCGACAAACGATACAAGGGTCGAGAAAATTGAAAAAAAAGAATTTTCAAAATAAAATAACAACATTCTTTTTATTACTGTGATGTCATATATCGATGTC
>CAJUYI010002649.1:0-29377 GCA_910591695.1 Galerucella pusilla | reverse complement strand
CCTCCATCCACATACTTTCCAACTGCACAGCACTTCAGAATCCTAGGAGATTACTGGATAGAAGAGGAACATTTGTCTAAGTTGAAGCCTGCTGCAGACATCCTAAAATTCCTCCGGAAAATAGAACTAAAGGAACTACTAGTTTTTGAGACTCTCCTCAGAAACTGAGTAGAAGTAAGCGGGCACAATAGATCTTTTAGGTCTCAGTGAATGTCATCCCAAAAAACACACATACATACATACACCCCTTTGGGTAAAGTTGAACCATTTTTCGAAAGCACTCCCAAAGATAATTAACAAAATACGAAGCTCAAAATTTGACAGTATTCTATTAATAGATGACAGTTGATGGAAGCAGTTACTTAGGTTACTGCGACAGAAATTCAAAAATTACTGCCTTCTCAAACTGCCCTCGTAATATATTTATCTTCTTCTCAATAATACTTGCATGACTTGTGTGACATTTTAATCTAAAGGGTCAAGTATTTTACTGAAGCGGTTTAAAATCAACACGAACCAGACGAAGGTAGGTGTACATTTTGCAGTGGAATTTTGTTTAAATTATAAATACAACAAACTTGGATTAATGTTTAATTAATTCATTTAAATTTTTCAGGGCCGTATTTTAAAATTAATTAAGATTGAAATCTTTAAAAATTTAACGATTAAATTTGTTCTCTACTATCACCAACAATCCAACATCAAAGTGACACTTTTTTAATTTTCAAATCATTAAAAAATTAATGTTTTGTTTGTTTTAGAACCTGTGGAGGTCAGGAGCTATTAAGATGACGACAAAAACCAAATTAACAGACAAAAGGGATGGGAGAAGTTGGCAAGACATGACAGGATTAACCGAAGAATCCGAGAGCGAGGACGAACACACCAAAATCGAGAGAGAAGCCAAGGAAACAAAAAGGAAAGCAGAAGAAAGAGATGCAGAAGAAATAAAAGAAAAAAGGAGACTCATAGACGAAAGGGACAGAGCCATAAAAGAAGCAGAAGAGCTAAAAGGAATCAACAAGCGGATGGAAGCAGAATGTATTAAGGATTGACATGCAGAACATGGAAAATGTGTTGGAAGCCATACAGGAAGGAAAAAGAAGTCAAAGCCGCTCAGAAAGTGTCCGCAGAAAGACACATAGAACGGAATCCCTCCAAAACGATGAGAAAAACGAGGACATGTATTTCACGAAAGTGATATCAATAAAGAATATACAAAAAGATAGGAAAAAAGAAGCCGCCGCCCGAAGAAAATGATGGACAAAGCCATGAAGGATAACAAACAGAAGGTATGCCGAGCAACGTCCGTCATCCTCAGGAATATCCACCACTGGAGCTCCGTGAGGAAATAGAAAGAATGAGTCCGCATAGAAAAAATCAGCCAACTCCATTCAGGATTTGAAGAAAGAAGACTGCTACTTATCTACATGGTGGAGTTCGACACAGAAGAAAAAGATAAAATGCGAAAAATTCAACACATACAGAACGTGGGGATCAAATAAGAGGAACAAGGAAGAGGAAATGGGTCGACCCAGTGTTACAACTGCCAAGGATTCCGAACGAATGCCCATGACCGAAGAACAAGCCACACCTGCGCAAACTGCCAGGGGGAACACCCGGCGAACTGCAGAGGATATCCACATGCAACCACAAACAACCTGATTACGAGGACACCATCAACAAAGCGACGACATCACCGACGAAACAACAGATTCTCGAGCAGGTGACAAGACTATTAGCTCGGCTAATGGAATAAAGTGACCTGTAAGAAGAAAAGAAAGAAGATACACTCTATAAGGTTGTCTTTAACCACCGTTCGTCAGCTAAAGACGCAGTTCGTAGAGGCATAGTATATACTATGGTAGAGGCATCACAAAAGCACACACAACTGAAGAAAAAAGCAGAAATATTCACCGTGGTTACAAGGCCAATGAGAAGACGGATCGACCCCATCCTGCAACCACTAGCCAAATGGTTGTACGCGAAAGATGAGCAACGAGAACCAACGGATAAGATGGAGGGTGTGGTGGAAGTTCTTCCCAGAGAGACGCATCCTGGAAGAGACGGGCCCATCTAGCATGTGTGTGTGGGGTTACGAAAAGGCCGATTGACTCGAGAAGCCACTACCAGTGAAACCGCTAGTAAAGTACAAAATTCAGTACTACAGGACACAAAACTGTACGATTTAAATCCGTTCCAGTTTGAAAAAAATAGTTTCATTGATGATACAGGCAGATATAATTTTATAAAATCATTCATTAAGTATAGGACTTTGTGGGCAGGAGTTGATGACGCGTTTTTGCTACGACTTCCAGTTAATAAGTAGTCAGACAAATAAAAGTATACGTATGCGAGAGTATAAAAATTATAGTATTCATAAGAAAAACAATAAGTTGCTACGCAATATCTATGTCGACGTGAAGGTGGATTTATTATCAGGCCGTATATAAGTTATTATTTTCAAACGTTGCCAAATTCGATTTTGATGGAAAAAAAATAACATAAACATCTAATTACAGTTGCATGATGTTGAATTTTGTAGCAAAACAAAATAGATGATGTTTAGTTATGTTGATCTGTTCGAATCAGTCTATTTTAAAAAATACACATAGATTCAAAAGTTTTGCATCACCTTCTTCGGATGCGAAGGAATTTTTTTGCGCTAACAATTTTTTGTTGACTTGTTTATCAATGTTTACCATTTCAATATGTTCCATATTTTTTGCAATATACAGATGTTTACAGTTTTTTTTGTAAGATAACATTTTTAGTGCAATCATTTTAACATTCATGGCATTTGATTTTTACGATTTTAAGTGCAAACATGAATCGTCAAGTCATAAGTGAGATTGGCCGTGCAAGAATAGTGGCTTTAGTTGAAGAAGGTCATTCTCAAAGGTTCGTGGCAAACAGAGTTGGCGTTTGGCAAAGGTATGTGTCTCGTGTATGGAACCGGTATCTCCAGACCTTCGTGATAGACCTAGAAGCGGTAGAAGGCGTGTTACTAATCAGCGGCAGAACCGCTATATCCACTTAACTATCCGAAGAAACTCGACCATGGCAATACCAGCACTCCAAAGAGATATGAGACATGCGTTGGGAATTCAAATATCGATCGACATTACGAAGACGAATACTTGCGACAGGTTTGAGGTGTCGCCGACCAATAAGAGTGCCCAGATTACAACCTGAGCACAGAGTTCGCCGACTACAGTGGGCTCAAGAACACGCAGCCTTGCCTGAAGAATTTTGGAATTCGGTGTTTTTTTCCGACGAGACAAGGATTTGTTTGGTACAAGATAGTCATCGAATACGTGTGTGGAGGGATCCAACGAGAGTTGCTCAGCTTGCCCATGCTCGCCCCGTGCCGCCCTTCAGAGGAGGAAGTGCTATGTTTCGGTCTGGTATCATGTTAAATGATCGCACAGAATTAATTCATGTGGAGGGAACGATGACTGGTGATAGGTATCTCAGAGAGATTCTACATCCTCACGTGAGACTATGGCGCGCAGCTGTTGGCAATTCCTTCGTTTTTATGGACGATAACGCCCGACCTCATCGGACCAGAGCTGTAAATGAGTATCTTGAAACTGAAGGGATCAATCGTTTGAACTGGCCTGCCCTATCTTCTGACATGAATCCCATAGCACGCAGAAATCCACCCAGGAGTGTACAAGAGCTTGTTCATGCGGCCCAAGAAGAATGGCGAAATATTCCTCTACAGAATATCAATAATTTGGTAAACAGCATGGGCAGGCGACTTCAAGCTTGCATAAGTTCTAGAGGTGGAAATACTCTTTATTAAGTTCTCATGCAGGTTCTCACTTAACCTTTTCTTTATAAAAGAATCAATTTGTATTTAATTTATTCAATTTCTAAGAATACTTTTTATGTTTAAAGCGAGTTTATTATTGGATAATAAAAATTTTTGACAAATATACACGATTTTTTTTAATTGAAACTAATTATTTGATTGATCTCTGATCCATTTATAATGAACACATTTTTTTTTTCGGAGATTTAGGGTGATGCAAAACTTTTGAATCTATGTGTATAATAGTATATTAAGTGAAGCTTACCAGCTTGAGGGTTTTGCAGAGGGCGGTTACCAAACCCGTAAGCTTTGCGTTTCATTTTAAGTAAAATAAAACAAACCATCTTCAATTACATAAAAAGTGACTAATAACTAAATCAGTTTGTTCTTTATTATCTTTGTTCCAATCCGAGAAGAACAGCTTTTAATTTGTTTGGAACGAAGGATTTTTAAAGGTAATTGAATGTAAAAAATTCAACGGAGAGGTTTATATATAGCAGTAAAGAGGGTTTGACATGGGCAACCCTCTCAGTCCCCTATTATCAGAAATGGACAATATATGGACAATATAGAAAAAATAATTCATAAACACCCCCTTAGTAAAAAATGTGTGTATTGGCATCGATATGTAGACGACATTTTAGCTTGCTTCACCGGTCCTACTAAACAATTAGATAACTTCATTACCTACTCACATTAACTCAATTCATAAAAACATCAATTTTACAGTAGAAATTGAACGAAATAAGGCTATAAACTTTCTAGACCTTACAATTTCAAATATAAATAATAAACATGATTTTTCTATATTTCACAAACCATCACATACAGACATTAAAATTCATAATAGTCCGTTCAGTCATAAATTAGCAGCTTTCAATAGTATGATACATAGACTTTTAACAGTTCCATTAAATATGACAATTACAACAAAGAGCTACATATAATCAAACAAATAGCAGTTAATAATAATTACGATCTAAATTTAGTAGACAAAATCATAAATAAAAAGATACTAAAACATACTCTAGAATACGTATTTCCTTCTGATAAAAACAAAAATAATCAATTTAAAAGCTTAAAATACTTTGGAATACCATACTTAAAAATCAAATCATTTTTAGAAACTTTAGACTCGAATATTTGCTTCAAAACCGATAACAATTTATCTAAATTAATTAAAAACAACAAATCTAAATATTCAAAATTAAACAAATCAGGAGTTTATAAATTAAAATGTGGTAATGACAACTGTGATGAAATTTATAGGTAGAACTTTTAGGAATTTTAAAACTAGAATTTCAGAACACAAACGTAGATTCCAACTACTCAAATCAATTATTAGAAAACCAACACACTATTTTGGTATTGTGTAATATTTAAAAGCGTTATAAAAAATAAAAAATTTTTTTTTTAGTATTTTGATACTTATATAATATTGCTGTTTTTGTTATTTTTTTTAGCTAAAGAAAAAAAAATATGACAGTAGTTAGAAATTGTTTATAACAAATTGTTAAGTTAAAAAACAATGAAATTATGGATAGATAAAAAAATTATTTTTTCTATGAAGAAATGCCAATTATGATTTTTAAAGAGAGAATCAATCCTTAACTAATTATTCAAACAATCGAAATATAAAAAGAAAATATTTTTTAAAAATCATTATTTTTCCAAGACAACATAATGGTAAAAAAAATTCCTTTAAATAGTAAACTTGTCTATTTGTTTATAAACAATTTCTTAACAAATGATGTAAAAAAAATTTTTACAATGATACTCAATGCCATTGTTGAATACGAAAACAGCATTAATATTTGTTTATAAACAATTTCTTAACAAATGATGTAAACATTTTTTTTCAATGATACCTAATGCCATTGTTGGATACGAAAACAGCAAGAATATAACATTTGTTTGAAAACATTTTTTCAATAACATTTCTGGGACTTTGCATTTTTTGTTAACTTTGAAAAATTATTAATAACAAAATTATTAACTTTAATAAACTTTTATCGCGGTATCTTGTTAAGTATATATATAAGAAGAGCTCCACAAAGCCAAAAGTTTTTAGGTTTATTATTTAAACTTTTATGTCGTCATTCATAAAAACGGAGTTAGGAAAAAAATTCGTTCATCAACAATTGCATAACTTTTAGAAAAATTGATTTAAAAATTTTTTTCCAGCGGGCATAAATTCTTTCAAGTATCTGGATGATACCATAATTTATTTAAATTTTTAAATTCATATTTGTTACTATAAAAATAGTATATTAAAGTATAAGTGGATATTAAGGTCTTTAAAACACGCGCGATTGTGTGTTTTAGAGACCAGTTATCCACGAATACTTTACGTTATTTTTTTTTATTGGTGCACTTAAAAATTATAAATACTGGTATCTATTACTACTACAACAACAAGACATGGAAATAAGAACTAATAACGTGAAATGGTTGAATTGCGTTGTCATGGAAATGAGGAAAACATAAACTAATTTGCATTTTGATGGAAGTTCAACCTCATTGAGTTCTGAGAATGTTAACAGTATTAATTTAAATACCATTTCCCCCGATTTGGAAAATCGAAATGTACTTTCCATTTTCATTTATAAAATTGAAATTGTTAAATATTGTTCGAATGAAGGTTTTGACGTTACACAGTACTCCTGTCAGATCAATAATAAAATAATTGTCATTTTTATACTTCGTTTCTCGAGTTGTTGATGTTGCCATGGTAACTTTAAAAATCGCGCGTGTTTTAGAGTTCGTGCGTGCTTTAAATAGGTAAAATGGTTCACCAATAAAAAAAAATTCTGTGGTACCTGGTTCGCCGTGTTTAACGGCAGAGCACCCATGCCGTAATCGCTGCACGGAGCCCTATTTTCAGCGTTAAATTAAAACTATTAATAATAGAGGTAGAGTTCCGGGAGCTGGAACATTTTTTTCGGAAATTTCCTCCTCTTTAAGGACCTTTTTTCCAAATATCGTAAATATTAATAGTTTACGAGTTATTAACAAAAACCTAAATACCTCTTTTTTTCATCTTATTTCGTTAATAACAATTGCAATTTTTTACGTGCAGTGAAATCCTCAAAACACATTTTTCTAGAGGTCATTCCGAATCCAATGAGCTATTTTAGACACTTTTTGCTTTTTATTTCCATGTAAATAGATTATAATATTATTGTCAATATCCGTGAAATTCAGTATTAATCGTTGTTTATTGAATCCCAAATTTTTGCTGTTTTTGGATCGCGGGGAAATTTTGTGAACAACCATCAATTAAAAATTTATACATGATCCGATTGGTCTCTATTATACATCATTTGAAAGCTAAGAATGCCTACCTTCCGATTGTGCAATTACTTTTTTTGACGAAGTCGTCCATTTTTCAATAGAATTAGAAAACGCGGGCTCAAGGAAAAAACGCAAAAAACTTGTTTTTTGGTGGTTTTTTTCTCCCTGCTCTTTATTTCTAACATTTTAACACCTTAACTAGTGTAAGGGGGAATTCCCACCTTTCCATCGATGTATATAAGTCATACCTTTGATACCCCGGGGAAAAACCAGTATATCTAAATGTACACGCTATAATTTATTACTTTCGTTCCTCCGTCGTTCGCCGCGCGTGTGCTCTACGTGGCGCTCGTGTCGTCTGCTCATCTATTTGTGGTTCGTGTGAGTCACACCAGTGTTCGAATTATAAAGACAGCGATAATATGTTATCCCAAGAGGTAGAATTAGAGGAAACTGTAGACTCAGAAGTTGTTGTTGACGAGGTAGAGCTAGAGGGAGCTCTAGACCCAGAATAAGTTCTTGACCAAGAATCAGATGATGACTGGTGACGAACAGATTTATGTCATAATTGCAATGTATTTTTATATACTTTTTTCATCAATTCACGGACAATTAACACGCGAATCTCTTGTACTTTTGTTAAGAAATGTTCTATGTAATATTTAAGTCTATGATGTATTATTCTTGTATCATTATATTGGGTTCTCCCGTTGATAAATAAATAAATAAATTTAAAAAAATTATTTTTCTATAATAAATGAAACATGAAGAACGTTTATAACTCGTTATTCCAAAAACCTCAATCAGCCTGGTTGCAAAAAGATTTGCAAAAATTTGCGGAGAATCTGCAAGAAATTGTTGCTGAGTATTATGGGTAAATATTCTTCACTCTTGAGGCATTTTCAGTTTTCCTTACCAAAAGCCTAATGAACTTCAGTTTTTTGCCACATGTGCAAAGCTGATTGTTGCTAGATTCAGGTCCACTGATGAGGTCCATCTCGCTAGAATTAATTTTATAGCCCGTTTTCCTAATAAGTATATCTTGAGGCCTCATTTGAAAGGAAAACAAGACCCTCGGAAACATAAATATCCATCAAAAGTGTCTGGTTACAGGGTTTCTCATTTATGGCACCGAAGATTTTCCCAATCTGTAAAATGAGGTGGCGCCATCTACAATTGGTTTCCACAATCCAAAACATTGAAAATAATGGATTTCCAACACCCCCCAGCTCAAATTTTGTACAAAACTTGCACATTTCACAAGTCTCAAAATTTCCTGTATTTCAACCCGATTTTTTTGGAGAAAATATTAATGTTGTGAAAAAAATCATGAGGACCATATTTCAGGAGATATTGGCTGAAAACCTATTTTCTTGGTCTTTTGGGGCCATTTTCTCCGCCCTCGCACGTTTTCTCATGCAGAACTTTGTCTCATGTTTAATGATGTACCAAATGCAACTTCCAACCGGAAGATGAAAACAGGGCGTCAATAATGTTAACTTTGCCTTTTTTTCCTCCTTCATTTACTGGACTATGAGTGTTTGAGATAATTAAAAATTTTTATAAATAAACAATACATCATTGATTATAATTATAATCTCCTTAAGATTTACTAGATTATCCTTATAAATTATCCTTTGTTAATAGTATGTAAGTTTTGAAATAAAAAAGTTGAGCCAAAAGATATAAAAAATTCCAGTCCCATTTTAACATTTCTTTGTTTTAATACTGTTTATTTTATCTTTTTTGCTTTTTTACATTATTGTGTAATTATTTTTACCTACGACCCCCCCCTGTAATCAGTCAATAACACACAGTCGGTATCAATGTAATGACAGCTATTACGCACTGTAAAAAAAACGCACAGCTGTAAAGTAAATCGCACGGCTTCCCTAGCAACATCTTAGCAACTGTCAATAGACGTCTCCGTTTTATTCAAAATTTACTATTTGAAAACATTAGATATGGCCACGTTTAACTGTGAAAAGCACAAAGGGCTATGTATATGTATTGATTATAATTGAAAAATGGACTTTCGATTATCAACAATATATTAATAATGATTAAACGTTAGTTCTTTAATGTGCTTCTTTCATTGGTAATAGAGTAATAGAGATGGAGTTTACCAAGCACCTCTAATTATGTAACTGTTATTTCTTATGCTTCTTATAAAAAATACAAGTACAAGTAGGTCGTAGGTAAAGTATAGTACGTAGCTCGTGTTGTAGAGCATTTTACGCACTCACGGAATTACTTTTCCATTCGTGCGTAAAATGCTCCTTACCACACACGTTACGTAAGATACTATTACAATACACAGTGTTGGCATTTTCCTGTTATTCAATATAAAAGGTGAAAGGGTCACTATTTCTATATTTATTCTTTAAATTTTTATCTCTATTGATAAAACTAATAGTCATACTATCTAATTAAAATGTTTTCACTACTTCACAGCACATGCTGAATCTTTTCAAAATTATTTACTCAATTTTATTTCTTAATTATTGTATTGTTGCTAAGCTCTTATATTGTTTTTATCTGTTTGTTATTAAAATACCTGAAAAAAGACGATTATTTTATTGTGTTGTTTTTGATAATGAATAAAAATATATAAACTGGTTAATTATTGTTTAATTTTTTCCCTCTTCGGGCATTATATTATGATCCATTTTTTGATATTTAATTTAATTTAATTGAAATATCAAAAAATAGACCATAAATGCCATTTTGCAATTAAAGTAAGCAATTAGTACAGTACAGCAATTTTAAATATGGCGCCACAAACTGTAAAATTACAGGAATCTTCTTTTCGAAAACAAGAAATATCGCCCGGATCTATTCCTGTTTTCTGTACAATGAGGGATTCATAAACTTATATTATTAAATCCTTTAGAACAGATTCCGAGTCAAGGAACTATTGTGAAATATACTTTTTTTGGAAAACTAATCAGACCAGTCGATTTCTCGACTCAAAAAAACTCCATTACACGAATTTTTCATGTTTTAAATTTTGAACAAAGGGGTAGGTATGGAAATATTTCACGATTCCAATTTTTCTGAATATAAAGAGAATCACAGGTGAGTGAAGATCTATTTTAATTAGGGTGATTGTTAGAGGTTTGCTTTCATTGATTTTTTTCGTAGAAAAAAGTAGATACCGACCTTATTTTGATCAATTTTCACGCTAGAGAATAGAAAGGTCTAATCATTATATACTTCTATAAGTTTTCCTCGAAAATGCAAAGTTTCCGGTTATTTGACTTTGAATCTTTCAATGCATTTGTATTGATCGTATGAAAAATTTAAAAAAAAAAATCGTTTGTTTTTTGATAAAACGCATATTTTTTTGAGTTATTTGTGAATAATTCGACAATTTAATTCATGTATAAAAAATCGCATATGCCACAGTGCAATTGTCACTTTGACAGCGGCAAAAGTTAGCTTTAACTTTTACAGCGATAAATTAACTCAAATGTTGAAATGTCATATACCTGGAAATTTTATTGTCACTTTGACATCGATAAAAAAAGGTGCATCTTTTTTTATCGCGATAAAAACTCCTCTTCCTCAATATCTAGTAAGCGGACGTCACTTTTACGCAATGACAATGAGTCGCAAGTTAATAAAGATAATTATTTTTGTTGTTCATCCATATATTCTGTCGTTAATTTATCTTGCCAAAAAACACTCGAGCTTTTCTTTTATCAGATAAATTTCTTTTTAACTCAAAATTTTGCCAATCAGTAAATTTGCTCGAAAAACTGACATTAGATAAAATCGCTCCACCTTCGGTGTCGCGATTTTATCATGTCAGTTTTTCTCGTAAAATTAGTGATTGGCAAAACTGTTTCGTGGCATAGAAAAACTTATCCGATAAAAAAAAGCTCTTGTGTTTTTACTGTTGAAAATATATTAGTTTTACGAAAAAAATGTAGAATTAATTTTTTCATCGATTTTTGTAGTTAAAATGTAGTAAAAAATGTCTACACCCCAAAGCTTTAACGAACAGCAGCATGATATAAAAAATGATCCCTATGGGTATTCCCTACTTTCTATGAAAATTTCAAGTAATAGACGGAGAGCTGGCTACAGAAAAAACAATGTATAAGGTACATGATATTTGACTAGCTGGATAAGTTCGATTAAAGTTCTCAAACACTAAGCACCCAGTCTGTCTGCGTGGTTAGGAAGATTAAGTACGTAATAGCCGATCAAAATCGATAATTTTTGAAAGAAAAAAATGATAAGACTCACGGATAAAAGTTGTGTCAATATGTAGGATTGGTTGTTAGGAAATGTGTAAATTATTGACATTTTCATGGAAGTAAAATGGTCGACAGACGGCAACAAAGTGGTGTTTTTTTTTGTGAAAAAAAAAATGATAAGCCTCATGATTAAAAGTTACGCCAAATAATTATTTAATATTAATTAAAACTAAATCCAACTAAATCCAAAATGGCAGACAAAAAAACGAATGATAACACCGAGGCAGACGCCGATGAACATCGTGGTCCCGAGCGCGCTTCACACTTAACACGCCGCGCTTCACCCGCTGTTTGAGGTTTTAGATACCCTGCATAACCCTGGATAACGGTAAGGTTTTGGTATAGGAAAGTATACATGAATTTGCCTTATTTTTCACCCCTGAATGCATTAAAATAGAAAAAACCGGGTGGTTCTATTTAAAAAAAAAATTTGATATTTATGAAGTTAAACTTTGAAAACTTTCTATACACACCCTGTATAAAATGGAAAATTTTTCAACATAGATTCAAATAGTTCTGGCCTTGCTCAAAGCAACCGAACAGAAACCATTTTCATATCTTCAAGGGTATTCACTGAAAAAAATAATTTGTGAGGGTCTGCAACCGTCAAATTTCTCACAAAAAAATTAATAACTCAAAAAATATGCATTTTTCGAAAAAAAAATTTTAGGTAAAAGTATACTGAAATTTTACGTAGATTTTAAAAATGTATTAATATACAGGGTGTACCGTTTAAAATAACAAAGTTACAGACTTCCGGTAGAATCGGAAGTCTGCCATCATTGAAAATATTTGAGTTAAAAAGATCGCATTCGAAAACCGAAACGTAGGAATTTTCATGATATTACTATAAGTATTTTGCCATATACAGATAGTTTTAACACCCTGTATAGTTTACTAACTAATAATTTACGTTGAATCAATATAAAAAGGATCGACAAAGTTTGCGTTTCTTTTTGAGATAAAAACAAGTTACAATACATTACGTTGCGTCTCAATGCCCGTATTTATAAATGAATCTCAAACTCGTACTCAAGTATATATTTGGAACGTTTTTCATACCTGCGTTGTATATGTACGATATTTGAAAAAAAATTAGTAAATTATTCAACTGCAATTCAGTTAAATCCTAAGTTTTACCATAATTTAATATCATTCAACCATTAAAAAGTGAATATTCCACTATTTTCCAGGATAAATTTAACTATTCTTAAGTAGAAATTTTACTTTTTCAAATAGTCATATAATTTTGACTATTAGTTTTTGTTTTTTTATTATTTAACTATTAAATTAGTGAATATTCACTAATTTTCAAAGCTAAAAGTCAGCAACAGAGAATCAGTTAAATTTGACTAATTTAGATTTAAAGAGTATATTTTGTACTTAAATTGTTTATGGTTATATTAATTATTTTTAATGTTTCAATTTACACCATTAGAAAGAGCATGCTTTTAGCTAGAAAATGATCTCTCTCTAAATTGTTTTCATTGAAAATTGTATAATTTATAAAACCTCAAACAGCGGGTGAAGCGCGGCGTCTTAAGCGTGAAGCGCGCTCGGGACCACGATGTTCATCGGCGTCTGCCTCGGTGTTATCATTCGTTTTTTTGTCTGCCATTTTGGATTTAGTTTTAATTAATGTTAAATAATTATTTGGCGTAACTTTTAATCATGAGGCTTATCATTTTTTTTTCACAAAAAAACACCACTTTGTTGCCGTCTGCCGACCATTTTACTTCCATGAAAATGTCTGCCAATAATTTGCACATTTCCTAACAACAAATCCTACATATTGACACAACTTTTATCCGTGAGTCTTACCATTTTTTTTCTGTCAAAAATTATCGATTTTGATCGGCTATTACGTACTTAATCTTCATAACCACGCAGACAGACTGGTTGCTTACTGTTTGAGAACTTCAATCGAACTTATCCAGCTAGTCAAATATCATGTACCTTATACATTGTTTTTTCTGTAGCCAGCTCTTAGACTATAAATCAATGCTGGACAAAAAAATTGTGGAACAAAATGCTTCATTCCCTGCACTAATTAGCAGTACAATTAGATTATTGTTCAAAATGCATCATATCTTATCTTAAATCTGATTGAAACATATAATGGATTTCAATTAATCTTTAAATGCCTCTTTTAAAATAAAGTAAATTTATGTAAATATTGTTTTTATTTAAAATATATCCTGTTATACCTATAACGTTCTCATTTTATTAACAAGAGAAAGTATTTTAGCCTCGATTTTAGCTTTAGACAATTGCATAATATGTGTCTTGGTAGAAAAATAAGAATAATTTTGTTTTTACGTAACCAGCTATCATATAAAAATTTTAATATTCCAAATCACATCTAGGAGTAAAAATTACATATATTAGAGTTTCAGTGTGCTGTAGCGAGTATCTGTAATCATATATTGATATTTTCTTACTAGATAATGAGGAGGCCTTTAAAACCCGTAACTACTACTATCGGGTCCTAAGGACCCAGCGACATCTAAATTCTTGAAAATAGCCCAGACATATTAGAGTGGGGAAATCGTGCTTCCAGTTATTCTCCAGTCAAGTAGTTCTTTGTCGAATGCTGTTGTTAGTGGTTGTCTATATTGTTTACTTTTAAAGCAATACGATATTTGGGTCGGTGGGACCCGGTAGTAGCATAAGTGTTAGTTTGTAAACTTGGATAATTTAGGTAAGTGGGCATGTAAATTTATGTATATTGCTAACTAGTTTCTTGAGTATGGACAATGATAACAATGCGCAGAACGTTGAAGACGTACCTATACCGGAAGAAGAAAAAGGCTTTTGGTCAAATATTGAGTGGCGGCGACGAAAGTGATAAGGAAGAAGAAGATAACGAAATTTTTAGTGACCATGATTCAGAAAGCGAAGTTGAGGCTGATTCAAGTGAAGATGATAACCGAGAAGAACATCTAACAGATTCTTCCACTGATAGTAACACCGCTTCGACTTCACACGCTTTACCACCTCAAAAAGCGTGGTACGCAAAGGATAGAACTAAATGGTCCAAAGAAGCTCCTTTTCGTAAAAAAACTTTACATCACAATATTATAAAAAATGTGTTACCTGGTCTGAAAGGCACAGCTCGTGCAAATCGTTTGACAACTCCGTTGTAAGCTTGGAAGTTACTCTTTACCGACAATATGATTCAAATTATTGTTGAAAACGCTAATTTAAAAATCGACGAAATAAAAGCTCATTACAGTAAATTTAAAACATGCAGAAACAGCAGAAATACATTTTTGCCTACGTTTGTACAAAACACAGACGAATTGGAAATAAGAGCTTTTATAGGGCTTCTATACATGCAAGGAAGGGCTTCTATACATGCAAGGACTGTTCAAGTCAGGTCATGAAGATCTGAAATCTATGTGGGCTAGTGATGGAACCGGAAGGCCACTATTTCGATCCACTATGTCATTGGCACGGTTTTCATTTTTATTGGCCTGTCTTCGTTTTGATGATGCTACAACTAGATCTGAAAGGGTAAAAAGCAACAAGTTAGCTGCAATCTCCGATCTATTTGAACAGTTCGTAACCAATTCCAAAGAAAATTATGCTTCGGGATCTAATCTCACCGTAGACGAGATGCTAGTTCCGTTTAGAGGAAGATGTTCATTTCGCAGCAAACCCGCTAAATACGGGATAATAGTGCAAGTATTAGCTGACAGTAAAACCTACTACCTATATGGTAAATGCCGGAGTTTAAACTGGTAAAGATACAAAACCTACGAGTGTAAAAAGTAAGTTGTCGCATCCCACGCAAGTAGTGTTACGTTTGATTGCACCCGTTGCAAATAGTAATCGTAACATTACGGGAGACAACTGGTATTCTTCTATTGCGTTGATTGATGAACTAAAAAAAGTGGTCTAACATATGTGGGCACAATGCGAAAAAATAAGAGACAGATCCCTGCAGAGTTCCAACCAAATAGAAACCAGTTATATAAAAGCAGTTATTCTAGTCTCTAGTATGCATCACGATAATTCCGTAGATGATGTTAGCACAAAACCCAGAATAAATTTATACTACAATGGCACTAAAGCAGGTGTTGACGCACTTGACGGAAAATGTGCTAATTATTCGACGTCAAGAAGAACTCGCAGATGGCTAATGTCATTATTTCACGCCATACTAAATATTGCTGGAGTAAATAGCAGGATCATATACCAGTTCGCCCAACAAGGAAAATAAATTTCCAGGTACAGTTTCCTCAAAGAGCTAGGACGTGAATTGTATACTCCGTACATGACGGCTAGAATATACACTATGCATGTACCTCGCAAACTTCGTTCGATGGCCGCTGATATTTTAGGAATTGTCATGGAGGAACCATCTGTACCTTCGGAAAACCCTTGCAGGTCGAAAAGACCCAGATGCCGCGTTTGCCCGCCAGGAAAAGACCGAAAAACAACTAATTACTGCGCTAGGTGTAAAATTCCCATATTTTTAAAATGTGCGGCCACAATGTGCCCAAAATGCATTTAATTATTATTTTTTATTATTATGTTATAATAGAAGCATAGCTTGGTTAAATAAATGTAAGAAATAAAGTTTTTGACAAAAAACATTATTGTCATGAATTTTTTAATTATTGGGTCCCTGGGACCCTCTAGTAGTATTTACGTTGCGTATTTTGAGCAGTAGCGGTTACGGAACGAAATGATCACAAGTCTATACTTCCCATTTAAATTGGAGGGTTGTAATCACCATTCTTAGTGGGTTGAAGGTACAGTTTTTCTTGAGGTATATCGACTTCACTTTTGCGGCAATCATAGAATTAATGGACCAATTGCAATCAATCATATGGCCAATAGCTGATGTAGTAGAGATCACCAGTGGCGGACTATCAAACCATGTTTCGTCCAGGTAGATTATAGATCTGTTTTCGGATCGGTACTTCTTAATGTCCGGAAGGAACTTTAATTTCCATGAGCGCAATCTTTGCGATTCCATTACCACTGGTTGTTTGTTAATTTTACGATATGTGAATCCCATTTTACCAATAACTCTATGGAGGGTGGACCGGCTAATATTTATATTGGTGTCATCTTCTTCTATCTTCATTTTTAGATTGTCCAAAGTAGGAACAATCTGGCTTTCATAGAGGAAATATATTTTTCTTCGTATTATATCCTGCAGGCCATTGTCCAGATAATTTTTCTCTGTTGGTAATATTCTTTATAGAGGATATTAGTGTCTTTATAAATAAGCAGGTTTCTTTTAAAGCTTCTTGCTTAATGAATCCTCTACTTACAAAACAATCATACCCATTTTTCACAAATAGCTTTGCATCTAATGACAAGTGTTTTCGACGCAACATTGCGAAAAGAATTAATGATAACTTATAATACTCGTAAAGAAAGCTCTTTGGAAAAGCACGCTGAAACCAAAGATTACAGAATAAAAATATAAGATGTTTCACTAGTTCGAATTTATCGCGTAAAGCACCGATGTCGCTGGTGACTTGGATGGTACAGTACATCGCTACGTCCTTACTTGCATTTAATTTGGCATATTATACGGGACGTCGCCCGTCGAGCGCTGTTATTTTAGAACGGTGTTTATTGGTTGCTCGTGTTTTATATTTATGTTGTATAGATTTTTAAAATTTATTAATTAATTGTTGAAATGTACAAAAAGTCATATTAATATTTTTCTCTTTGATAGCAAAGCTTAAACAATAAATATTTTGTAATATTTGCTAATACAAAATTACGGATTTATTTTTATAATAAGGATATTATATAAACAAGTACATTAAGCAAGAAAACACAAAAATTCAATTCTATAGCTAACCAAAGGGGAATTGGCCAGTTCCTTTGGAACGAATTTACTAAATTTTCTTTCCATCATCCATGTAATCAATTTTCTTTCAAATATTATGCAAGTCTCTATACCAGAGTCCGTATATATTTTACTCTCAAATGTATATTGAAAGATTTGAAAGACAATAGATTAAATTTAACACATAAACCAATCTCCAAACTTAGTATTTCACAACATTTATAAAAATTTTTAATAAAGGTATCCTGCTTATCTTTTTACTGTTTTAACCTTGTCAATCCAAAAAATTCGCGTTATTTAAAGATCAAAATTTAAGATTTAGTGGCCCTATTATTGTGGTGGCTAATGTGTATATTTAATTGAATTTGTGATAAATATCTGCTAGATTATCAATAAGTATCACAAAATTACTAAGATGCTAGATCAAAACTGTGAATTGATTCATTTTAAAAATTCAAGTTTATTTTTTACTTACCCTTTCAAATTCATATCCCGAACATTTTTCGAAATAATTAACATTTAAAAATAATCCTTTGTGATAAAGAATCCTATTAATTTAAATATATATTTCTCTAATTACCCCTGTATAGCTTAAAATAATATAAGCTTTTCGAACTTCTCTGGTATCTACCGCTCTCGTTATTGACAACAAAAACGAGTCGTAAACATAATTTATGAGAGCGGCGTCCGTTTGGGACAGCAACTTGAATCAAATCGCCCCGAAGTGAAACATCTTATATTTTTATTCTGTAATCTTTGCTGAAAAGGAATATTTAAAACTGCCAAATGAATTCAATGCAGCCATCATACACCCGATACAAAACTCATTGGCCCGCCCTTGCCTTGTCACTCCACTGTTCAGTTGTTGGGTTTCATTTCAAGTAAAATTCTTTTAAGAAGGTCTTAAATTGTTGTATTTAGATGATTGCTGGCAAAATCTAAGACTATATAATTTGAGACAAACTATAGGAATCACATTTTTACATTGAAGAATATACAATAAATTTGAATTAAATTTGACATGTTTCGATATTTCTTATAAATACGTACACAGCAATCGAAATAGTTTCATTTATCTCTTCCACTCTGTATATCAGAAACTAAAAATTTAAAAATAAAACAAGAATTTTATTATACCTTGTTCATCAAGTATAATTAATAAGAAAATGACGTGAATATTTTAAAATAGTTATGACATTGGACGTTTATTTTTGTTACAATTATATTTACATTAAAATAAAATAATGAGCATGGTGTTTTGTTGACATTTAAATATTCGAACAAGTAAACCTTATTAGCAATAAATAAATTGTACTTATGAGAAGAATTGTATTTAGAAAATTTAAATAATATTATCACATTGCACAATTCCTCCACATATTTTGCTACAATGACAATTCCAAATTACTAAAAATGTTTTTAAATACAATTACCAATTAGGTACATGAAAAAGAGTAATTGTAAATATTAATTACTTTTTAACTGGCAATAACCCAGCACTGATACTGATACTCTATAGGTATAAGAACAAGTTGAGCACAGCACAGCACAATAGTTTAATCCTCTACTTAGAACATAAAACAGACAGGAAGGAGTCTTGTCATTCATTAGCTGTAAGAAAATGCGACGGAAATCGCCATTTGCAACACCCTAATTATGACTCATTTGTGAAGTTGACGAAGACTGACGTAGATTGTTTATGTAGTTTTTTTGGTGAAAATAAGTTTAAACGAAAGTATTATCAGAAGTATTATTCTATATTCGTATTTTCATTGCTCCTAGACAATATTGTTTGTATAGGACTATAGAACAGCTTATAGTAAAACATAATATATTTAATACATTTCAATAAGCTTCAATTTTGAAATTTTACATATCCCATACCCTATACAAACAGTACGTCACTGTCAAAACGGGAACGACTATTCGCCATTTGCAACCTCCTATTTGGACGCAAACTTATTTGGTAAATGCTACTTCCTGTCTGTTTTATGTTCTAAGATCCTCTACTTTGCAAAAAGGCAGTGCTGAGCTGAAAATGGTTTTTTTAATAAAAAAAAATGGTTCTCATTTAAAAATTTTTTATCAACGGCACCAGATAGAACAAATGAGCTTAAGAACAGCATAAAAGGCAAGTGCTAAGTATGTGGACATGATTAATTTGGAATTATGAATTCGAGCAGAAGGATTTTCTTTATACTCTGCAAGTAAAAGCATAACTTTTTTTTATAAATACGGCCCATTATTTTATAAGTAAGAAATTTTTAAGGTGTTTTATTTAACGTCAAGGTCAACTTTGTAATGCCGTAATTTTTCGTTAGGGCAACTAAGTAATCAGTAATAGGTACATGTTTTTACATTGGAAACGCGAAACGCCACTGGTTATAAGTTTTGTTAACGACAAAAGTACATTCGCTTTTATACAAAAAAGAGAAAACTTTAAAATATGTTTTGCAAAGGAGTAGGTAGATATACCTGAAAATTGCAGGTACACAATATTGAATTTACGTCGAAGTATTACTTTAAGGTATTTGCTCCTTATTGACATTTTTTCATTTCACTGGGATTTAATAGTGCACGTCTCGGTGCACGTCTAAAATACAATACGGTTTTGGATCGAAAGGAATTTGGCAAAATATTATTTTTAAATATGTAATAAAATTCTATTGATATACCATAAAAATTTCCTAATTGGACCCTTACTCAGTGGAAAATAAAACTATTTCTAACTAACTAAACTTAAATGAGAAAATTTTTCGATATATTAAAATATCAAATCACACACATATTATACAGGATGGTCGAAAGTGAAATGAAAGATTCTTTGCCTAAAAATATTACAATCTGACGCAACTTCTTTCAATAAAATATTGATGATAAAGATACAGAAGTGGCAAAGTTGAAATGTCAAAAATGTTTTTTCTCAGTAAATTGGAAGATTTTGGATATACAAACGTAAAAAATTGGAAGATAGGAGTTTTAGGGACTGGGAAATCATAATATGTTATCCATTTCGATGTATTTTCTAGAGGGCGCCACGAAATCTATGTAATTGGTATAACTGTTCGATTAACTTATTAACTGCATCATTATTGCGACAAAAAGTTATACCTATCATAAGTCTCAAAAGTTATGGTTTTCGAGATATTCGCATGTTTAAACCCGCCTTCATAATTTTCATTTAATTTACCTATTAGCACAAAAATAATAATGTTAGTAGGCGCTTATGTCAGCAAATTTATTATCAGCTAAAATATAGCAAAAACATTGATAATTTGCAATAATTTTGCCATAACCTCAAGGATGTTGCTTTGAGGTAACAACCCTCCGCTTTCGGAGACGGGTTGTTACCAAGCAATACGCTTTCGAAATCTATTACAACATTATTGCAAATTATCAATGTTCTTGCTATATTATAGCTGATAATAAATTTGCTGACATCGGCGCCTACTAAAATTATCATTTTTGTGCTAATAAATGAAATGAAAATTATGTAGGGGGGGTTTAAATATGCGAATAGCTCGAAAACCAGTAACTTTTGAGACTAATGATAGGTATACCTATTTGTCGCAAAAATGATGTAGTTTTAATACTTTTCAATAAATAGAGGGATACCGTTAACGATAAATGAGTTAATCGCACATTTACACCACCATAGCTTTTGTGGCGCCCTCTAGAAAATACATCAAAACGGATAACATATTATAATAAGTATCCCAAGCCCTAAAATACCTATCATCAAATTTTTACGTTTGTATATCAAAAATCTTCCAATTTACTGAGAAAAAATATTTTTGACATTTCAACTTTGCCACCCTGTATCTTTTTTATCATCAATATTTTATTGAAGGAAGTTGCGTCAGATTGTAATATTTTTAGGCAAAGAATTTTCCATTTCACTTTGGTCTATTACTTACGGACGGACCATCCTGAATAACTTATGTCATTCTGACGATATTTCAAGAAATCGAAATAATTATCAAATAATTGAAAATATTCACATACAGTGTGACCTATTTTGTTTGGAAGCACCCCTGTAAAATCTGCAGTTCTCAACCAAGTTTGATTTATTTTGATTAAACGCTGTCTTTACCGAAAAATATAACAATGATTTATTGCCGCTTTACGGCTATAAACCCTTTCTTGTGCTCCTATGCAATAGGAAATCTAGTACATAGATAACATGATCTAGTATAGTTTCATTTAAAAAGTAATAATAATTTTTAATTGATTTTTATAAAAATATGCAATTTTTGATAAATTTTATCGACAACTTCGATGAAAGTCCATGTTTTAATAAGGTGGAATTTGACAATAAATCTCGCATAACTTTATCTACAATTTTATGTGTTAACAAAAGACAAACATTTTTTACATAAAACATATATTTAAACATTGCCTTTCATGTCATTAATGTTGATAGAATCCTTGAAATTTTATTACTAAGCAAACGAATATTGTGAGATTATTACTTGATTTTATACCTTAAAATTATATATTATTTTCAAATCCTCTAAGTTATTATTAACAACTGAAAATATTAAAACACTAGAATTGTGTAAATTAACTTCCAATAGAAGCAGGGACAAAGCTCAACACAATATACAGGATGTCCCAAAAAGTTTTTACCAAAAATTGGGTTGAAAATATTAATAAAAATACTTCTAATAAAATTTGTTACTTCTTTTCCTTCATTAACAAACTGTTAGAGGACAACTAAAGTTAGAATTTAAAAATGCCACACCTAAATCCTCACTCACATTCAACATCTTCATTGAATTAATAGCACAGTATACCAAGTTGTTTTGGTATACTGTGTTAATAGTGTAAGAAATAAGAAATATGGGTTTTCTCTGATATGGACAATTTTCTGTCCCACTGCAAACCTTATAGTACCCATATGGGAGGTAGTAAGATAAATTTTCTATGAGAAGTTCTATAATTATTTTTTCGCCTACCGTACCCTAAAACCAATCATATGAACACCAAAAATAGTGTGGAAAGTATTGTAATTTTTTAATTAGGATAGATGTGCCGGTGGTCAGCCACTTAAGCATCATTTCATTTTCAAATAGGATTAAAAAATACTTCCTAATGAATAAATTGTTCAATTTTTTGGGTGCGTATGATAGGATGATTAGAATTTCATTGTATATACTTTGTTTCTAGGTATTCATAATATTTTAATTGATATTAATTTTTTTCTGAAAACACCAAAAAAGGCCCTTAGTCAGCCGCGGAAATTGTAATTTCAGCCACCATGGATCTAGTAGTCAGCCATACTACTGAAATGCACGGCTATCTACTCGATACCTATTACCTGTGCTTTAAATATCATTATTTCTTCACAAACTCTTTATTCTCAAAAAATATGGAACAAAAATATGAATTACATAAACTCCAAAAATAAAAATGTACATACAATAAACTTAAAAACTACGCAGTAAACTCTTCAACATAATATTTGTAGTAACAAAAAATATAAAATTGACCTGAAAAATTAAAATGTCTTAGCAATATTTACAAATAAAATCACAATTTTGAATGTCATAATAGTTACATCCTTGAAATGCGGTACATCTCAGATGAGGCCTTCACTGATGCCGTATGTTTTTTTTGGGACCAGTCTGATTTTTCGAGGTCTGGTCAAACTGCTATCCAGCGTTCCTTTTCTTTTTAGTATCTGCAGTTTTTTCTCAGAATTCTTCATCATTTTTGCTTCCCTTCTTTTTTTCTTCTCTTCTTCAAGTTGATTACGTTTATCCATATTCTCTTGAAGGTAATTCCGAAATTCTTCTACACATTTTTATATCCCTTCGGAGCCAATACTTTGCCTGATTTTGGGCACATAGCAAAGCTCGTCTCATCGCCGTTAAAAATACGCGAAGGATCTATTAAAATACCGGAGTTTCCAGATTTGTCAAGATAGGAACTCAATTCCCGAAACCATTTCCTTATGGATTCTTCGGTGATGATGGTTCTTGCTTTTGTAAGTCCTTCCGCCTCTCGCAAAGCTACGTTTTTGCGTCTTTTCAGGAAAGACCTGTAACATTTTTCACCTGGTTTATAGTTTTTAAAGGGAGTTTTCCTGCCTTCTGCTCTAATAATCTTCTCGACAGAATTCAATAAATCTTGTTTTCTTTGTGGAAATCCACATTATGCTACTTCCATTAACCAGGCTTCTAGTTCATCTTCTTCCTTATTAGTTAATACAGTTCTTGGACCCATTTTACGGGTTCCCTCTTTGACTCTACCATGAAATCTATCTTGTATAGTACCACGTGGTACCCCATATTTTCTACTAGCTTCTCTTACTCCTAAATTTTCTTCACGAATTGCTTTTAACGCATTTATGAGAGATTCTTCAGGATACTTGTACACTTCGTGACTCTGATAACGTCCCATTTTCCTTTAATAACAAAAATTTCACTAATAGCAATATTATATGTTAAGTGGCTGAGATGTTGATTTTGCGGCCTAAAGTCAGCCGGTAGTCAACTGATATTGTTTTAGGCGGCTGACTATTGGTTAAATGTGGTATAATCAGCGAATTTGCAACATAGGAATGTAATAAATATTCGTCTTTATTTTCGTAATATATAAGGTCTACATTTCGAGATTTCATCGACTTTCCTATAGTCAGCCACGTGGCTGTCCTAAGGAATTCAACCAATTTTATAATCCAATTTCCAGCCACCATTAATATTTATTGAAAAAAACCTAGTTTAACCTGAAATGCTTCAGAAATATGTTCAATATACTAATAATGAATGTAGGGAAGAGTAACTCCTTTTTTCCTTAACTATTTGAAAGCCTGAAGTCTATTTCAGAACTACCATACATCTACAATAATCTATTGTTTTCTTACCTGATTGTCAGCCCACACAACACACTACATTTCATATGCACCCCATTATTAAGATTTTGAGGTTATATTTGAAAATATTTCACAGTTACCGACAAAAACGTGGCTGAGCATAGGAAATATAAAATAAAATATTGAACATGAATCATTCACTTATTATTTGATTAAGTATACATGAATGGCTGACTACTGGAAGTGGCTGGACTTAGGAACATTTACCCTAATCGTCAATAAGTTTTTTTGTCATCTTTTTTTGGTTTATTCCATGGAGACTATAATATAGTGTCCATGGTTTATTCAATAGGCGAAAAACAGTTGTGAGTCACACATGCAAAACTTTTTATATTACCCATAGGTACAAAAACCTCGTTTTAAATACCTAGTATTTATTATGTAGGTATGTGCACAAATTGTTTTCTTTTGTACATATTTATAATTTTTGAATAAATATAAAAATAAACACACATCTAGTGTAAAGACTACCTGAAAATACATAAGCAGTTGATCTTTGATTTACTATAAAAGTAGTAATTATTTTAAGATTCATTCTTTCATGAGTTCATACAAATCCTTTTTTGCTAGGTTATATCACTAACGTTACTACCAAACTTAATTTTTTTAAACTTTCTATTATAGGTATATAATTATAGCATAGTATTCACACTTACTCACTTTATTTATATACCTATACAATTACCTTACGAGATTTTTTAATCACGATGTTTATGACTCATCATCAAATGTTTGTGTCGTCGAGTCGAAAGTATTTAAATTAGGTGATTTTGTTCATTATCCTAACTTGTTTTTTCAATTATAAATAATGTTTAAATCAATTTGTTACCAAATCATAGGTATGTTATCTATTAAAAACAAAATACCTAAATACCTCTGTTCAACTGTTGCAAAATGTGTTTATTTTCAGTAATTGTATTTTGTAAACAGTTGCTATTTTTAATGCAATATGGTTTTTAGAATGAATTATTTCATACAATCTAAATTTAATTCGATATATAATATATAGGTATGTACATTTAATTGCAACACCTACCTCAACATGTCGAGAATTATTTAAAAAAGCGAAAAATTAAAAATAATACATACAGTAGTATTTTAATCTGATTTGTAAAGCTTTTTGAGAAAAATATCTGTTATTTACCTTATTTACTATACATAAAATCACAATTAATCCAATACACCAGTCAATTTTTTCAAATATCATTGTGGCCTTAGCTTCTACTTCTTGCACTTACACTTATGTTTATATTAATTTTGTAGTAATAGAACACTAGTATTATGTTTGTATTAACGGGAATATGTCGTTATCTCTTGTAACATTATTTGCTTTAATTTAGAAAGTATATTTTGAAATAAGCAGCTAGTGATCTTCTAATCAAAGCCTACCGACACCAATATTTTAACCAACTGACTGACACCCTTTCCTACACCGACCCAACACAACACGATTATCGGTTGTCTGATGTCTAGTGTCAAAATTTCCGTGAAAGCTTGCTCATGATTGGCTGGTGAAAAATCGAATGAGATAATAAGTTATGGAGGTGGGGATTGGAAGATACACAAAGGGTAAATGTAAAAATTTGAATAAAAAACAGCTCTAAAGAAAATAAAAAAACCGTTTAATACCATCCCTATTCCTTCCGTACTTTAATTTACCTAAATTGATTCATTATAAATCTAAATAAGAAAATCGTAAATTATTAAAGAAAATAATAGGCATTGAAATCCTGTTATTCCCACAGGTATTAAGATAAATATTATAGTATCAAGTTTGTTTATAAATTCACTAATTATTTATGTGTTAGATAAATTACAAGAACGATGAAGAGGTATGAGTTAGGTAGATTATTTGTATTTACTTGGTATTAATAAGCATGCTCCAGATTAAAGATATAAATTAATTTTTGTTAATTTTTCCCTTCACACGGTTTATTAAGTAGAGGCAAAGAAGTAAAGGTTATGAGGGTAGGTTGGGTTCTGGGGTAGGTATGTATCCCACACCTCCTACACCATATGCATACCCATAGAGTAATATTTATTACTCTATGTGCATACCACAGAGTGATGTGATGCATACATAGGTACATAGGGACTGCTGACAGAAGTAAAAAACAAATAAATAAGTCCCTTTTGAATATTTTATTGTACGCCTATGACAGACCATAAGTCATTGCAATTTAAACAAAACACAGAATACACAAATTAAACCTTTCACCTCTGTGTTGAATAATGCAATATCTCGCTCAAGGAAACAGTGTGTCGGTTACCCCACCAATTGATTTACCCTTACCAAAAGCCGCTTAACGCGATTGAAGAAATTTGAAATTTTCAGTATTAAAAAATTGATGGTGTGGCACTGGAACCCACTCTCACCTGAGGGGGTTCATGGAAATTCCGAAACTTTGATACCTACGCATTGGTGCAAGCTTAAAAATCGTGTTAGGCGATATTTTTTTATCTTACCGAGTTGACAGGTGGGTAAAAATGTGGTGATTTACTTAGACTAGGAAACATGCTAGCATTGTCTAATATTAGACAATGATGCTAATAAAGTTCACATAATATGCCAATCAAAGATTAATTTGTACGACCACCACCGAAGCAAAGATTATAATCTAGTTCTGTGTTCTACAAGAAAGAAGCAGACGCAACTCTACACTAAGCACTCCGAATAAACTTTGTACATTTCTGTTACTTTGGAGTATTTATTTATACCGCATTCGGTACAATTATTCTATGATTCGCATACATAAACACAGACCACATTACATAAATAAAATGTAAACAATTCTTGTTGGTATATTGTTTATATGGTTGGTATCAACCATCACAGACAAGGCATATAGATAAATTTTATCATACCATTATACTGAGAATGGTAAGGATCTAAGGAATATAGTACCATTTGATGTTGTGAACTGCATATTATACATCATTCCAATATTTTGTGTTTACTAATAAACTGTCTTGAACTTTTCCCTGGCTTTTAAATAGGATCATGTAAGTTTCATTATATTTTATTAAAACCATTCTGTGCTGAAGTACAAATTTATTTTGAATACTACTGAATAAAAAACGATACTTAGGGAAACAAGTATAAGAACATTGAATAACAGCAAAATACCTACCTACATCTCCTTAACTAAAGGTTGTCTTATAATCTCCATATCCTTGCTTATTGTGATTACCTATATACAAAGTACATTCTATGTTCCATTGAACTCAAAATTTAGGTATGTATTATATATAATTCCATGTTTATTTTTCTAGGTCTGAAAAACTTGTTAGGTGTCCGTTCAATCCCCTACATGTAATGTCAGAAACTTCTTTACAAAGACATGTAATTCGTTGTATGGTTAACTATCCAAATTTTGTAGCCTGTCCTTACAATGCACTTCATCGTTTTGAAAATAATGAATTATTAGCAAAACATATGTTAGTCTGTGATGCCAAAGGAAAAGCATATATGTTTCAAGAAATGGGAAATTCTTCAAAGGAAGGCAAAAAAACTGATATTCACATTCCTTCTAATATTAGGAATTTCAATTTAGAGGAAGAGAACTGGGACTACCAATATTAAGTTTATTCGAATTTGTAAAGTTTAATATTTTTATTATAATTGTTTAGTTTGTATTTAAGATACATTGTAAATTATTCTTAGTACATGATTTTAAAAAAAAAATTTAATTACCAGAAAACTGTTTCTAAATGTGCACCTACCAAAGATTCCAGCTGGTTGAGTATACATTTCTATGGTATTACCCCAAACTATTCTTTTGAATTACTAGCTAGTGTCTATAAAAATCGTGTGATTTGTTCCAAGATAATTGAGGCACTTACTCACCCATTACTTATGTCACATGTTAAAGGGATGTAATATTGTCTGACAATGGGCAGGGGGGTTAAAACCTTTGTGAAGTTAAACATTAAAATTTGATGTGAAAAACGCGAAATTTATATGTGAGTAGGTAAGATCTTAGAAATTTCGAACTCAATCTATATTTTTAATACTTTAGCACTCTCGGTATGAGATTATGTTGATTTCATGAAAGATTATTTAATAAAATGAGAAAAAAATTTAAATAACTTCTTTTGATTATTTTTAAATACATGTATAAAATTGAAAAATGTGTGACGCCACATCAGGGGGGATGGGTTCTAAAAATGTGACTACCTGTGAAAAGGTCGGGGGAGGTGTTACAAAGTCCCAAAATTCGTGTGACGTAATTTATGGACGGCCCCCTACTTAAAACTCACTCTGTTGAATGAACATAAAATACTGAAGTATTTTATGACTATGCCAGTATTATTTTAGATTTGCATCTTGCGTAGATGGTTTCCAAACTCGTTCAAAGTGTACGCCCGCATTAATGGGGATAAATTTAAAAACCATTCTCTTGAAATGTATTTACTTTACAAAAATGTAAAAACTACTTATAAATACTTGTACAACATATCAAAAATCATTCAAATATGTAATAAAAAGGGTGTATAGTTGAAATAATACCCTTCTTGGTGTGCGTCATCGATTGTTAATGTCTTTCTACCACATTGCGTAGGAAGAAATGGAAAAAAAGGCAGGTCCGTGATTAATCCTAATCAAAATATCTCAATACCGTTTAAATGTATTACAAATCTTATCCCTAATTTTTGACTTACAAAAATTTGATTGGTTGATGTTTAGATTACGCGCAAGCTCAACCTATCAATCGAGAATTTAAAATACTTTCGTAGCGGCAATGTGTCTTACGTCTTTTTCTACTGTCACACTGACATTTCTTGACAGGTCTGTACTTTGTTGTTTACGGTCAATTATTATTATACACGGAAAAACATCACTATTTTGAAAGTTTTCAAGTATTTTCAGTTAGAAAAAGAAGCTGGTGATTATTAATTGCATAGCCTTTTCTAATTTGGCTGAATACAATCCTTCCTCTTCTTTGTTACAATGAGATCGCGAAGAATACAATCCTGATGATTTTATTTATCAAATTTCGGGTTAACTTGATGTCAAAATATTCAAATAAAATAAACGACATGCCGAAAACCTGGATATACGTCACAATCGATGACGCACACCAAGAAGGGTATTATTTCAACCATACATGTGTTATGTTCGTTATTTAATTAAAAGTCTTTTGTTTTATATAAACTATAATTATACTTTGGCAAGTTTATCTGAAACCGTGAAAGGAATGCAGACGAAAATATTCGACATTGCCACGTTTAACTATGAAAAAGTTGAAGTACTGATTATGTAGTGATAATAATTATAAATGGGTCTTTTTATTATTAACAATATT
>CAJUYI010002648.1:9850-29393 GCA_910591695.1 Galerucella pusilla | reverse complement strand
TTTTTTTGGACTATTTATATTTTTGCATTCAAATATTACCATCTTTTCTATTTAATTTATGGATAAAGATGAATTACAATCAACAAACCGGATGCCACTGTCTAAGAATAATTAAAAAAATCTTTTATTTTTAAAAACAATTCTTAATTTCTCTCACAATCTACTGTCTGCATGTTTCTACTGGCTTCCTTGTCAGAAGCAATAAAGCCCATACATTTGCATCAACTAATTACAATTTCCCATAAACTTATGGGGTCGCCTTGAATAGGGTAAGCCATTCTGCCCTCTTTAAATGCCATTAAAATAGTTGTCTGTTAATTGAGTCCATTAATTTAATTACTTGTTCAGACTCTAATAATAGAACGTTGAAATAGTAATTGTCACATGGAATTGATTTTTTTCGTCCAAAAAGATAAACCACAAGGATCGAGGCTATACTTCTTCGAATTCAAAGAAGAGGAATGAAAACTTTAATACTTAAAAGGTGTTACGAGAGTCGACCTTTGAAAAATTGTTAAAAAGTGAATGCAATACATGCAATAATCGATATTATTGGATTACTGTTAATACTTTATTATGTCCTGGATCTTATTTGTGGTTATTGATTATACACTTTTTTTGTCTAAACCGCACTGACTTTATTATTATTTATTAAAAATGGATACCAAGTAGACAGTGTCGGACATACGCATTCCTTCGTTCCATCTATATTTGTATATCACAACCAACTTTGGGTAAGATTGCAGGGTTTATCGGCTAATATAGATGGAGCCTTTTGGTTTTCGCGAATCGCTGCTAGCTTTTTTTGGAACGTTTAATGAGGTACGAAGATTTTTACCAAATATTTTAGCTGCAAAGGTACAGCAAAAGATACATCTGCGACTTTTTGGGATACCCTTTATTCCTGCATTACAAAAGCTATCAGAACAATAAGAAAGTTATCTTACCTATTGTTGCATAGACAATAATTGCCATTTTAAGATATATACAAGTCTGTATTGTGCATAATAATTTTCGATGTCTGTATACAATTTTTTTCTCGTTCATTCTTGTTATTTGCTAGTGCCTTTAACGCTAATCATGTTGTCTCTCGTTTCTTCCTTATTTTTTCCGATTACTCCATCCCATGTTTGCTCTGGTCTCCCTCTTTTTCAAGTTCTTTGTACGTTGTATTTGTATCCTCAAACTTGCTCAACAGACTTCTTATTATTCATCCTTTGAAGGTACCCCCACCACCTAAGTTGTCGGTTTTCAATGAATTCCAGCATTGGTTCTATTAAAAGGTATATTTTTTATTTTCTTATTTCTCATTTTGTCTCTTTTTGTGACACCCCTGACTCTGCCAAGATACATCATTTCTACGGCCTGAACTTGACTCTTTTGCCGCAGTGTGGACACCCATAATTCACATCCAAATATAACGGATTGGTCTAAATATAACTAATAACATTCATTTTCGTTTTCTGTGATGATTTTTATTTTGTTTACAAATGACTTGATCATTGCATAGTATAATTTGAAAGCGTTCTTCATCCTATTGTTAATTTCAATATCTTGTTTTTCGTTATCTTATATTTGAAGCTATTTACCTGTCTAATATTTGTTTCATCTATTACAATCTTCATTTCTCTACTGTTTCTAACCATTTTTGTTCCATTCTATGTGTCTTAGTTCTGTCTCCTTTTCTGAACTCGACAAAATAATCAAATCGTCTGCAAAGGCTCCTTCAGCGATGTTTATTCTTTGTGAACTAATGTAGCCTAAATTTTCTTGAACTTTGTTATACTTATTCTTTTTCTTGTCAACTCCTCTATTTTTTAAGATGTCCAAGTCTTTTCCAAATCTTTAAAACCAACATAAGCTTCTTTATCTTGTTGTAGTAATTTATATAGTTAATCTTTCTATTTGTGGTTTCAGTTTCTTGTTTACTACTTTCTCCTATAGACATTATATAGGTATTGTTTAATCACCTCAAAAATCAACAAAACTAAAATGTAGCTTGATCTTGCTTGTAAACCTAATTTATATATGTGAAATATATTCTTCCATAACTTGTTTTTTTGAACACTATTGGATCCTATTGAGTTTCTCCTGTGAAAATAGATATTTATTTTCCATTACAAACATTAGCATTTACAAAATTTCGCCTGTGAAAAGAGAAACGACATTAAATGTCTATTATTCCAAATGGCCCACGGAAGTGAGGTCGGAGATGCACAAAGCTAATTAATATAGCCACGAGACACAAAGTACCTAGAAGTACATCTTGATCAAATGCTTTCATGGAACACTCACCTTCAGAAAACCACACAGAAAGCTACCATTGCCCTCGGAAGATGCAGAAGGATGTGTGGAAAACAAATAACCCAATGGCTATAGACGAGGGTTTTTAGACCAATGATCAGTAGTGTGGTGGGCAAAGACACTGCAAGTTGGAGCTGTAAAGCTATTGAGTAGCACTCAATTATGTGAGCCATAAAAAACTCTCCTACGAGTGCGATGGAAGAATTGCTGAATCTGCCTCCTCTACACATTTTTATACAAGGCGAAGCCTGACCTGTAGCCCGCAGGCTACTGCAAAGTCAACAACCCATAAACCAAAGACACGGTGCTAACTATCGAAAGATTATCGAAGAGCTGAAAGCGGAGTGCCTTAATGGGGCAATTCATTGGCACAACGGCTCGAGATTTTGAGAGAGAGAGAGAGAGCTTCAATAATAACTATACCAGCTAGGAAAGACTGGAAAAAAGGTGTACGCAAACTGGTATACGGACGGCTCCAAGACAGATGTAGGTGTATGAGCCAAATTTGTAGGACTAAAGTAACTGATAGCTATTCCAATAAGCCTATCTTAGGAAGTCATAACTTTTCATTGCAAAGACATGGTAGCCTGGGTAACAGGGCCAAGGGAAACAGCCAAACATGTCTCATCTATGCCAACCAATAGACTGGAGCTTTTTTGCGGCGTCGCAAAGTCGACAATAATTATGGCCACAAGGAAGTTGGTGGCACTGAACTCTCTGGAGTGGTAAGATAGAGACAGACGACTCAGTTCATTAGAGGACAAACGACAACTTTTACGGCAGACCTATATTAAGCAAAGGATAGGAAAACTGCCCCGTAATACGAAAGACGCCATGTGTAGATTCTGTCACCTAGAAGAGGAAACTGCAGAGCACATCCTATGTCAGTGCGACTGCCTGGTGAATGCCGTTGGAATTCTAGCCCCATTGTTTTTGAAAACCACTCTTTCTCTGGACTCAATATTGGACTATTAATAATAATAATTTTTCACTTTGTTGTCCACAGATTAATTCATTAAATTAATTATATTCCTCAAAGTTGTCTCGAGCATATACTTGTCAGATCGATTCATAAAAATAGTTAATTCCTTCAGAAGTTGTTAGTATATTTAACCGACAGAACATATAGATTTACACGCCACCTGTAAGTTTCTTTCGTTAAAATAAAAGTTCGTTGTATACGGGAGGTGGCCATGAACGAATCATATGTTTTTAGCAAAAACAGGTCTCGGTGACGGGCATTCCACATGTGCCGACATCTTGAATTTCCTTCCATCCTCCATTCCATTCTATTCTATTCCGAGCATGTTTCTCTTGTCGACGAAGTTGAAGTTAAAAATAGGCCAATCAATAAAACTTCACTAAAAATCAGTCGTTTATATTAAAACAGATTCATATTTCTTATTAATACATAAGATTAACCGAAATCATGCAATTACGAAATGTTCAATGCAAGAACACAAATGCTTAAAAGTAGCTGCAGTCAATTATCACACAAAATCAACCAAGAACACAATGAATATATCAAAAAATCACTCAAATATACTTAAACATCCAAAATCATACAATTGGATAATATTTCAATTGCTACTTGGACAAACTTTGAAAACTGAATTGTAAATAATAGATTATTTACACTACTAACTGTGAAATTGACAATTATTGCTTCTCCTAGCCAACTGAGAAGAATTCAGGGATAGTAATTCAACAAAAACTTGTCCAACATAATTTTGTATACCCAGGAGATTGTCTTTAACATATTTGCTGCTTGAAATTACTTATCAAGATAAAATGCCATCACATGCCATTAGTTTAAAATTCCAAAAATGACTAATGACATAACGAGAACGTTCATAATATATCGAAAACTGACAGTGTACTTGTCATTCAGACGGAGTAAACGCTTCTCGTGGTGCGTTTGTGGATTATTTCCAATTTTTGTCCCAAATTTGGCTAGTAGTAGAAAAAATTGTGTATACACCATGGTTGTGAAGACATTTATAAACCTCGCACCTTTTTCCGGTCGGGGCAAAGCCACTCGCGAAATAATCTTGGTGCTCACTGCTCGGTCAATAATAATAGGCTTCACTACCTTGGTGTATAATATACAATTTTTCATAAATATTATTGTTTGTTACAATTTTTCTATTTTCATATTATTCTCACTTCCATAAAATTTTTTATCTGCTTGATTTAAGGAAAATTATTTACTCAATTATCTGCCCATTCCCATAGGTAATTATATTCATGTTTAACTATTGATATAATATTTAAGTATTATATTCTAACAAAGTAACAAATGGACGTATAGCGCCATTTATATGGCTAGTTGGATTAACACTAACAGCCCTGAACAAGGTTGTATATTTTCCAACCACAAAATCAGTCAGAAAGAAGATAACTGCAATTCGGAAGTTTTTGGTGGCACATTCAAATTTACCGCAATAGGCATGATTGCGATTGCATGATTGAAAAACTGCTCCATGATGTTCTCACGTATATACTTTATCCACAATAAATGTTATTTCAGTAAGAAAAAATTCAACTTTAAAAAACACATTTCAAATTATACGCCAAAACGCTACAGTAATGGCGTCTGTCTATGACATCATCAATTCGTAAATACCATTTATAGGTGATCTGTGTCGATAGGTTATTTATGATCTGTGTCCTGTGGTAAAGTCGTCAAAGTAAAACCAAAGACAAACTATATTTCTCTATGAGTCAAACTTCAAACACTTGAAACATGAACGAAGCAAAGCCATCAAACAACAGTAAATTCAAAACAGATGTTCGGATCATAGATATTTGCGAAAGTACGACTTCTGATTGGTGTTTGAGATAAGATGGCGGATTGTTAAATTTTGTGCTTATATTTTTACTAAAATAAATGTAATCTCACAAGTAAAATTAAAATAAGTGATTTCTTTAGAATCTCTGTATCTTATATAATTATATCAAATCAATATTTCAGTGATTCGTAGTGACTGTCATCATGCCTATTCAACCTTTATAACAAAATGGCATTTTTGGTTCATTATTTGATATTCCATTTGATTGATATTATATTAATAATAAAGAGTTGAACAAATTAAATGAAATTTTAAAAAATAGACAATATTGCCTGAAGTAGAAAAAATTGAACAATAACTATCCTCATATGAAAATTTCACAATGAATTCACTCGATTAATCAACGACCAATCGGAGATACAGTTTTCATTAAAACCTTTTCAGTAACTCGACAGGCTTTTCAGAAGTCTCCACTATCTAAAGTTACCAAAGTTTCCAGTACTCTCCCCTCTCTGTAGTAAAGCCACTCTAGTGGCGAATAATTTAGGACCGATACGAGTGGTGAAGGTCTTAAATTACTACGTATCATTGCGTTTATGTTACAATCTTGTATTGTCCTTTATGTGTCCTGTCCAAATTTACATTTTGTCTCACTTTAGGAACCCTTGAAGCAGTTCTAAGATATTGCATTGTTGCTTGGGGTGGAGCTTTCAATACTACTCTTAATATACTACAACTACTCAAAATACAATTTTAAAAATTATTATCAATAAAAGTGTAAGCTTTATTCCACTGAAAAAATATACAATGAAACAGAAGTTTTCAATATAAAACTACTTTATATTTATAGATAATGGAAATCTACATAAACCCTACTTTATTTAAAATCAAAGATACCCGGGTAACTAGATCTACAATTAATGTTGCCATTACAATACAAACTTTTAAAAAGTCGGTAACACAAATATCCTTGTTTTTCTTTGGGTCAAAGCTTTACAACTTAATTCCATTGACTCTCAAACTAATACCTAAAGTTAAAAAACTCAAAGAAGAAATTAGAAACTACCTAATGATACACCAAAATTCATTTTTAGAGATAATATCATAAATTGTCACAATTTTGTAACATAAACAGAAAATTGTAAATATCTGAACCTCGCCTTCTGTATACTGTCCTAGTATGAATACAAAAGGTATAATTAGGTTTCTCTGTCGACTCTTTCCCGAATTACACCAGGATGTATGTACTTCTTCATTGTGCCAACCTAATTTATAATAAATGTACAAATAAACAGGGTTTCCAGAGTTGGCATTGCAAAACAGGTAAATCTTGCCTAGGTTATGTCAGGTCTGGAAATTTTGATATATATTTTTTTTCTCTGCTTAATGTATTGTAAGTACTTAATTATTGAATAATAAAATTTGATTTGATATTTGACTTCCGAAAACTATCTTGTTTTTGTTAATGTTCCAATATATTCTTTAGTTGGATATAATACCGTTTGTAAACAGTTTAAAAACAAGATTCAAATTATACACAAATCCACTATACAGGCCTACAACTTCTTAGATTTCGAGTCTGCTGCTCATGTATGCAACTTGAGGAATGGCGTGTGAACGGAAATATATTTCGCAGTCCTTGTTGCCAATGTTTGAACTTTAAAATTTAAAAAACAATAATTTGTCGTGTTGTTAAATATCAAATTAAATATTTAAAATTGTCAGTATCTACACAAAAATCGTTTAAAAGGAATTAGATAAGCCATAAGTAATCAGTATCTTATGTGTTATTTTGATTTTTATTTATTCAATATTTTTACTTGTATGTGCGATTCCCTAGCCAAAACTTTTCTCAGGTCGTGGTTCAAAATGTTCTGCACGACAACAAAACAAAACACGCCTGCCACACGTGAAGCATTCGCGCAACTGACTCGATGGTGTGGGTGCGATAGTTAGTAGACCGAATGAAACAGAAGATGGTCGAGTGTTGCGTTTCATACTTATAGTCTTAGAGAACTGAAGGCATTCCATATTAGGAAACTATTCCATATTTGGTGACTTTTCTCTAAGAAAAGAGTTATTGTATGACTCGACCTATCTGCACTTCTTAGCGGCGAAAATACATGTCGGATTATCTACCCTTCTTGGTCAGACAGGTTAAGAAGGATGGTTAGCGCCTAAATTACACCCGCCGATCGTTATACATAGTTAGCCAACTAATTTTTGGAGACTGGTACTACTAAACTTATGACTACCAGTGAAATGGAATTTTTTATGAGGATATTTCCTGGGATATTTCAAAAGGATTGGAAGCGTGAGGTCCCAAAGGATCCTGTAGTTGTAATTGAGTATATTATAGTCTCATGGGACATTACCTTTAGAGATGACATCTGGTAAAATACTCAATGAACTCCAATTGAAATTTGGAGTAAGTAGGAAACTCAAAAAATGAATAATTCCGTTTAGACAAAATAAACAATTATCATGTACGAGTAGAATATGATTCAATTCACTGTTGATAGTATACTTGCCGTAATAGGATATTGTGCGATCTTTAAGTCGTCGACTCTTTGTTCGACTGTAATTCAATACGATACCGTCATAGTCCACAATATAACGATTAGATAGCTGCATTAAAAATATTACGTCCACTATACATAATATGTATATTGTATAGCAGGTTATAATATGTTTGTCTCACTCATTCTCTTTCATAATTAGTTCACATTATATGATTCTTCCATTCCTATAATAAGATCGTCTGTGACTCTCTCAGATTTTCAGATGATCCACTAGTCAAGATAATATTATTTTCCATACCTCACCTCCATAATATTGGTAAATATGTTAAATTTATTTGGGCACCAAGCCATGTCGGAATAAAAGGTAATGAAAACGCGGATACAGCAGCTCGAGATGCTGCTGAGAAAAAGACAGTCGACGTTACAGTTTTGAGGGCAGATGACATAAAAGGGCAATATAAATCTCTATTGAAAAGAATGTGGCATCAGGGGTGGAATCGAGTGAACAACAGCATAAAGTCAATAAAACCCTCTGGTGGGCCTTGGCGAGCTCCAGAAGCACTGCCCAGGGCTGACAGTGAAGATTCACAGATTAAGATTCGGACAAGAAGGACAAGACCCCCCGATATGTTTTAATTGTGGGGAATTAACCACAGTGTCGCATATAATATGTGAATGTCCAGGATACGGAAATATGCGGCAGATTTTTAACATATCTGTTATTCTCGCAGACAATTTCACGAACGCCAACAAAATTCAAAATGTATTAAAATATTTAAATCAACCAACCTCTTCAATAAAATATAAGTATTGTAATCGAAAACGATTAGCCTTTGTTCTTCAAATTCTGGTGCTAATGATCACAGAAATCGACGCACCTGAATTGAAAAAAAAACAAGATGTGAGTTTGGAAACTGATATTCAAAAGTAAGTTTCACCATTGCCAAATTGTGCAACCATAACAAACTGCAATCTTCACCTTCTTCCAAGGTAATCCGAGTATTATTTTGAATTGGCAACGTAGCCTAATTTGCGATTGTTTTTAGTATCAAAAAAGTATCTTGTTCGTCGACTGCTGACATCACAGAGACTGAGTGCATAACTACAAAGGAAGATATATGAAAGCTTTAAAATGTGTGCTTATCTTATTCCAAGCGTTCCGTTCCAAGATAACTTAATTTATATCAAGTGAAATGGTACGAAAAATTAATAATAGAACATGGTGCGTCCGTTAATTGTTTTTTAAGTTCGCGGTTCGTTCAATAATTACATTTTTTTCCAACTTTTTATTGTCTCTGGATCTTTTTTCTCCGTTTCCTATTTCTCCGAAAATTGCTAAGATCGTAAAAAGTTTACGGAGCTCCAGAAGGGTATTTCGGCTCCTATCTTTGCTAGTTCTTCTGCTATATAATATGTCTGAATCCAACAGTAGTGGTTCTATTTCGTTAAGTTTTTCTTTAAATTCCCATACCATTTAAGAACAAATTACAAAAGAACTTAGAGCTTTAATAAATATTTTCAGAAACTAACTATTTTTAGAAACGATATGCCATATGCATAAGAATTACTTCCGATTTTCAATCGATTATGCTATTTGCAGAGATAGTAACAGCTGGATACAGTCGGTTAACGAAATTGCATCAACTGCTGAATTCTCCAATGTGTACAAACACAAATTTAAATGTATACACATTGTAGTTGAAACTATTAATGAGTGTTTGTGAATGTAGATGTTTACTTATGCATTCTTCGAAGAATTTGCTGACGGAAATCGTAGCCTGACACTGGGAAAAAGTATTTGCGACGGTTGCGGCACAGTGTCGTACAACTATCCAGGGTATTTAATTCACTCATTCCTGAAATAAAAGAAGAATTCTTATAGGTACGTTCTAGCCAATCAAAACATTTTTATAATGAGAATGATATACTTACATCATCCAGGGAGAATTATTATTCAATGTACATTGTTTTTATTGAATGACAACCACATGACAACATATTTTCTTGATTTGACGCGTTTGTCTATGTGAAATGAATTCTGTTTATCCACAAGTGTCACGTAACGGGTACGATTTGACACTATTTTCAGTGTCATAATGACGTATATTACCCTAGTGCGGATACTCTAGAGCGTTTTTGAATCAAGAAATCAAGAAAAATATTAATACCAGAATTAAATATTTGATATAATATTGGTAACTGCATTTTCAATATCCGAAGGGAGATTGTCTTCGCTTGAACTTCTTTTTAAAGCTTTTTGTTCATTCAATTTGATGACATAACTAATTTATTTTATTTCCATATTTTATTGTTACTATGGTCACAAAATATGATCTACAGTTTGTAGTCAATATTATTAACAATACGTTGGATTTAAATATTTCTTTCAATAAAATTTTATGATATACTGTTAATAATACTAATAAAAAGTTGTAGATAAAATTTTGTACGTAACACGTGGGATGAGAATTATTAACGCACTTATTTGAATACACGACTCGGCCTACATCCTCGTCGTGCAAACTTCACATGCGTGCGTTAATAATGTCCATATCCCACTGATTACGTTTATAACTTTTATCTAATTCCGCTATCAAATGTGACACTTTACGTCACTCCTTGACGTTAGGTAACGTCATATTTTTCATAACCTTCATATATCAGTTATGAAAAGTAGTTATGTAAAAACTTTACGTAACTGTTTATGTTTCAACATAGAGATACCACATGAGTTTCAAAGAATAATTTATTAATTAGGTAGGTACTGTCAAAACTGACAATTATTTCATTATTTAAACTGTACAATTAACCCATTATTTTAATTCAATAGTATTTTGAGATTTATAAACATTGAAAACATTATTCAGGACACAGTTATTTAAACTAAGTCAATTTTCTGGGTGAATACATCATAGTAACAATACTTCTAACACCATTTGATTCCACTTCAATATTATCATTGTAATTGAAGATTTTATTGAATATTATGAAAGCGCGGAATTAGATAAAACGTTGTACGTAAACACGTTATGAAGAGAGCGACATTGTTCAACACGCGTAATTTGCAGAACTCGCTAGCGCTCGTTTTGGCAAATATTACGCTTGTTGAACAATATCGCTCTTTTCATAACTAATTACTAAATATCTATTATAATATTGAGTTGAGTGATATAAATTTGTTGGAATAATAAAATAAAATCTTAAAAGTGATTTTGATTGTAACGTCAAAAAATAATCTATCTAATACCACTCGAGAGTTCTATAAATTAGATAATAATTCTCCAGGCCCTTTCTCAAACTTGTAGCCATTTCGCAATAGCCACTCGAACCCTTCGGGCTCTCATATCTATTGCAACAAATTTTATAAAATCTGTCAAATTATTTTCAATTCATTTCCACTACAATATAATAAATTATAAGTTTGTAACCAAATATTTACACTGTGTGCCAGTTTTAAAACTTAAAATGTCAATTGTCAAATGTCAAAATCTCGTTTAGAGTAGATGGCAAGAAATTCAATGATATAAGGAACACTGCCAACAAAAATTTAAAAAGAGTTCATATAATGCCCTTCTTGATGTGCGTCATCGATTGTTAATGTCCTTCTAACACATTACGTTGGGTCTGTGATTAATCCTAATCAGAATATTACACTAATGAATCGTTTGAATGTATTCCAAACGTAAACCCTAATCTTTGACTTAAAAAATTTGATTGGTATTGATGTTTAGATTACGCACAAGCTCGACCTATCTCAAAATAGGATGTATTGTATTGGCCTAGTGTCTTACGTCTTTTTCTACTGTCCCACTGACAGTTCTTGTCAGGTCTGTACTTGTTGTTCACGGTCAATTATTATTTATGAATAGTGAATATCAATCTTATTGTTATATTTATTTAAATAATACAACATGCCTAAATACACGTGAAGAATCAGCATTTTGAAAGTTCTCAAGTATTTTCAGTTAGAAAAAGAAGCTGGTAATTATAAATTTCAAAGCTTTTTCAAATTTGGCTGAATACGATCCCGATGATTTTATTCATCAAATTTAAGGTGAGCTATATGTCAAAATAACAAATAAAATTAACGACATACCGAAAACCCCGATATACGCCAGAAACGATGACGCACACCAAGAAGATCATTATACAGGGCGTGGAAATAAAACAAAACAATCAATTTGAACACTAAAATAATTCCTAATTATAGGTTTATCTGGCCAACCCTGTATGCTTTGATGGTTATTGATGGCTGTGCAAATATACATTTTTATTTAAAAAAAACAAGCATTGTCTGATATTTGAAATGAAACTATTGAATTGAAGTCGAAATTTCAATTCTTTTCCTTTTTTAGCGTCGTACCTAAATTTTACAAAAGCCGCTACTGTGTTTCATATAGAAAAAAACAGTTAAAAAATCCGCATAACTCTGTGATATCATTCTAACTGGAAAATTATTTATCATTATATATTATATAGTTTATAGTTCGCTAACGACTTTATTATTATTATTCATTCAAAGCTTGGAGCCGGTTATGAATAATCTGGATTCCGAGTATTGGTATACTTCAGATATTTTTTCTATTGAAAATAAAGTCAAATTAGTTATTGATGTGAGGATTAACGAAGATACATATTATGTGCTGACGTTTCTTATATATAAATAAAAATAGATCAATAAAAAGACAAATTTCACTTCACGGTGGATCTATCATAAATCCAATTACAAAAATGTATGGTTATCAACAATGATTTTGGAACTTTAGTTCTTTACGTCAGGTTATGTTTGAGCGACCGGGGTTCGCGACGCAAAAGATCTGACCGTTACGTTATGTTACGTTACGTTACGTTGTGTTACGTTGCTTCGTTATGTGCCTTGCTTTCGTGCGTGTGCTATCTCCTGAGTCTCACTCTCGTTTACGAAGCAGCGATTCATATGCTCCTGCCGGGAATCGAACCCGGGCCGCCCGCATGGAAGGCGAGCATTCTACCAACGAACCACCGACGCTATATTAAAATTCTATGCAAAGTTGGTATTCGCAGTGCTGGTGATATACTTGAATTTGTTCGGATAAATTTTTACTATTATTTCCATAATTTTTTTGCGCGATTGATCTTTTTTGTTTATTTACAGCATCGGTTGTCAAAATGACATGAGGATTAAGGGGTCTAGCACATTTACTTTTCGAAATAATAATAATAATAATAATAATAAGTTTATTGCTTTTAAAACTATAGTTTACAGCAAGGGTAGCAACAAATAAAATAAATATAAATATATGAAAAGTAACAGAAATAGATAAGTGCTCCATGAGAATTAAAGAATACATATACATTATCTACATATACATATATACAGAGATATAAAGAAATACAGGGTGTTGATATTTTGAAAACTTGAATGTTTTAATTCGATAACTTTAGAATGGATGGATAAATTGATTTGACATTTGGCAGGTTGTTTTTAAATGTAAAGGGGCATATTTTGATAAAAATAGTAGTTTGTGCAACTAGTGTGGATATGAACGATTGAGCACTCCGCCTACGGCGTCGTGCTCAAACTTTGTCCTCGTGCGATATGGACAATCCACACGAGTCAAACAGCATATTTTTTCCACGACCCACTTAGAAAAAATCTATAAAATAAAAATTTCTTTAAACTGTAATATAACTTCAAATTAAAAATTTAACAATTCAATTTTATGTTTCCACTAATTTTCTTGGGGTAAAACGTACAATTCTTGAATGTCCAATTTGTATAATGCTACGGCTTCCCTTTTTAAATATACGATGCTGTTATAAGTAGATGTTGCCAGTCGGACTCCCTCATGAAGGGTACCGTTCCATTATCTATAATAATGAATATTCTGCTAAATATTTCAAGCGTCTATATACCTGTTGTCGTTATTAATATCCAGCAGAATAATTATTTAAAAATAAAATTAACAATAAAAAAAATTCCTTTCGGGGAATCGAACCCGGGTCTTCCTCGTGAGAGTCTGGTGTGCTTACTAGTCGACCACCAAAGAATATGCAAATCGTTTATCTATAACGTCAGATGTATTACATAATTTTTGCTTAAAAGGAACTAAAGCTCCTACCGTGTTTCCCGCGACACGTTCTACCTTTTTTTCAAAAATTGAGAATAATTTTGATATTCTTTGAAATAAATTTTCAAAACTAGCGGACCCGACAAACGTTGTCCTGTTTTGACAATTTTGACTATTTCCATTCTGATTAAAAAATATCTCATTTTACTTATATTGGGTGGAAGAATCAGACAGTACTGTTAATTTTTTCATACAAGGAATTTTTTTTTTTATTTGACTTTCGTCACATTTTTTTAAATGGCCGTTTTAAAAAATACCCCTATGCTAAATAACATCAAATCTGCTCATCCGCTCAGGAGCTGTTCAGTATTAACCCGATTGTAGTGCCATCTACCGTAACTAATTGTGGATTTAAATTATCCAGTTACTTAATAGGACTCACAAAAAGTTTCATCAGAATCGGTCCAGCTATTTATAGAGATATTTATATATAGGTTCGTTCCAACCTACGATAAAACACCGTTCTGGAACCGCTTTGGAATTATTTTATACGCGCCAAAACTGAGGTTGGAACGGCTTTAGACGTACTTTATTATCGTTTAGCGACCGTTTTGTTTATATAATAGTAACGGACAACAGAAAAACAGTACTTATATATTTGTATAGCAATTATTCAAGAAAAGTGGGTACATTCGAAATAAAAAATAAAATGATATTCTCATTTTAAATTTTTGGTTGGTGTAAAAGAAACTCCCTCATCTTCACTGGTGTCTTTAAATAAAAAATCGCTATCTCTTTCGTCATCCATAGGTATTTCCTGAATCACAAATATTTAATTTAAGCTCATATTAATTTTTAAGTGAGGTTTTTACTCTTTTTATAACGTTTTACCTCTTCAATAAATCGGTCAATACTTAATTTTTGATTTCCTATCACAATAGTTGAGTAACGAACAAACACTTCATTTACGTTAATCTATAAAAAAACAATCTTTGAAAACAACTGACAAAATACTTACTAACAGCGCATGTCAGTCCTCACAGCTTCTTCTTTCGATCGAGTATCGAAATTACCGTTCCGTTGCGGCTCTAGAACGATCACAAAATGGTTGGAACGCATATAGAACCGTAATATTACGGTCACGAATAGCTTGGAACGGCATTAACTATATGCACCTTCGCAGTGCCATTCTAGAATGATTATTTGCGAGGTTGGAACCAACCTAAATATTACACCCGTGCGAAGCCAGAGTGGGTCGCTATATACATATAAACCTTCCTCTTGAATCACTCTATCTATCGCTGAAAACTGCTATAGAACTGAATAGAACCCGTTGAGTTGTTTAAAAAATCTAAGCTAAAAAAACACATTTTCGGTTTTGTTGAAAGGTGATTTGTATGTTGTTTGTTGTCTAATACCTCAAAACTAAACTAACTAATGTCAATTATCCCGATTTTTATACTTTTCACCTGTTCCAGACAGTTCTCGACTTTTCTATGATATCTCTATATTTTTAGATAATATTTCTAGACTTTTATTGTAGAAGTCCATAAAAATAAAGAAATCTGTCATCGAAAAGTCTAGAAATGTAATCGATAAGCTTAGAAATATCATCGAAAAGTCTAGAAATGTCATTGAAAAATCTAGAAATGTCATCACAAAGTCTAGAAATGTCATCACAAAGTCTAATGACATATCTTCTGCACGTCAGGAAGGAAGTGATAGTAATAATTACAAAATTCAAATATGCTTGGATACAATTTCACGAAGGAACCCTCACCCCAGTCACTCCAGAACAGATGCTATGCTATGACCAGCTCACGTCTTGAAATAAATACCAAACAGCATCCAACTAAACTGGAATGTGCTGAAAACATGCGGCGAGTCAGGGAACGTTTGTGTGGTATATAAGTATTATAATAGTATTGAGAACGGTAAGGATTATATGAACTCTAGTTCCTAACAACTGTATATAACTTCAGTAAATCGTTTTAAAACGCTTCAAGAAAAAAAAAAAGAAAAAAAAAACCTTTGGATAAACATTCACCAATAACCTAACAAAAATTTCTTGTAACAACCAATGAGATTGCCTACATTCATTCGTCAGCAATGCCAACTTTCATTATCTGTCAGTTAACAAACTAGAGAATAAAAACGAGTTGATAAACCGCTTCCAAACAAACTGGAACTTTATCCGCTACTTACTTTTATCCAACGGATACTTAACTGATAGATAATATTAGCTATTGATAAACCGGGCATTCGCAAATTATTAGTGAAATATGCTTCAGCGATAGCTTTTCTGAAAAGTGCAACTTTTTACTGTCTTTTTGGAGAGTAAATTTGTAGATTTTTCAAGAGAATTATTTAGAAATAAAAATTAAATATTGGTAGTTTAATTTCAAGATTTTTTGGAAAATATTCATTTCAATTGTCAATAAAAAATATGTATTTATAATGTTTTCAGTTATTTACTATAATTAGAATTATATGATATTTAAAAGTCATTCCAATTAACACACACTTAATAATAGATTTTTCCAGAAATGCATTCTACAACATTATTGCGGTTAAACTTCTCATTCATACCATTTCGTGGTGTTTAGCGTCACACATAATTAATTTTATAACATAATTGGGATGTCTACGCGACTACAACACGGATCTATGTAGGTCATGGGCGGCGGAAGAAACTCTCAGGTCATTTAAAATTTAAAGATCCCGATTGTGGGCTCGGTATGTGGTATGCAACCCCGAATAGCCGAGCCCTTGATGGCATTGAAGGGCTGCGGTTTGGAACATTATTTCCAGGGGCGAAAAATCATTAATTCTTATATAGTTATTTGTGTACCGGCTCTTGAAAACCTTTTGATTAATAATAGTTGATATTTGACGACACATTCCCACGATGCACCAATAGATAATTTTCTTTTTCAAGACTTTTTACATATATTGACTTAGTTCTTTAGGAATTTTAATAAAATCATCCGAATTTTGTCAAAGGCAATTAAAGCTCTTGGGTGGTTCAATTTGAAAGGATACTTTGCATGATTTTACATAAATAAGAAGTTGAACTTAACAAAAATACGATTTTTATTAAATTCTAATAGTAATCTGTGGTTTATCTACGATAAAAAGACGATGACATTGCAAAACAAAATTTTGTGACGTTGCCAAATTGTAGTTTTGTTTTTCACTGTGAAAAAAAGTAATGTCAAGCTATCAGCAATCCAACAACTGGGTCCAAGCTGATGAAAAACTGTATTCCTTAACATGCTGGAAAAAGACAACAAAGTGTCTCCAATATGGGTTATACTACTGGTTCGTTTCTATACTGTGTTATAGTCTGAGATTTATTTAATATAAGTTATATTCAGGTGAAAAGTGTGGATAAGATACAAGAAACAGTATCCAATCAATCTACATGACCTAACCCAACCTAACAATCTTTTACGTTTAAATATATAACATTTATATTAATAATAATAATTAATATAAATTAAGAAACTCTTGACATTTACTATTTAACTTTTTGAGCATTTTAGTGTCGATTTGTCTGAATAATTTGGTATGAAAATAGCTGTTTTTTTAATCCTCAAATAACAATCAATTCAAAATCACCAAAAAACTTTGAAGTGCAATTCAATGTTCTTCGTGGCATGTAGTTGTTGCGGTCTTTGTTCTTTGATTTTCAAAGACTCTGTAAAGCGTTATAATTGTATTATATTATTAGTTAGTTAATCAATATACTATTTATGTTTTTGTCTTAAAAATATGGCTATCGAAAGTGATAGAATTGAAATAGAAATTACTAATATGTATCACCACAATAATAAAAAACAAAAATTTGAATGAAACCGTTGATTTCTTTGAGAGATAAACGGTTAAAAATAATAAATAGTTTTTAAATTTCTTAATCACAAAGTTAATATCAGTAACTTCGTTTCTTTGCTTTGGTTACTCGGAATTTTTACTGGATTTTTTTTCTTTAATTTCAACTTCACCAAAGTATATAGACCAAATAACTTGTAATAATGGGGATGGTGAAAAGAACGAGAACCGTTTAGTCGAAATCGTATGGGTAGCGACCGGTTCGAACTGTTATTTTGCTCTCACGCCGACAGCTGCCAAGACAGTGAAAACTGTTATTGTTTATTCCAAACAATTGGAATGAACTCTCTTTATTTTATTATTTTTTTTATAAAAATAAACGGCAGTTGCTATGAAATTATATGAGACGTATCGGTCATTCACCAGGAAGTAAACGTGCTTATATGCAAATTAATAAACGCAAAAGTCGAACTTAAGAAGCACCACGGCACAAAGAATTTAATATTTAAATAACTAACAATTAAATTTAATGGATAATACATTTCTTTGTTTAATTAAATCATCAAGACCCATACCATATTTTCTGACAATTAGCTTAGTCTACTATACATCATTTCAATGAAAACTATTCACTCTACATAATTATTGAGGCGTAACTTTTATCAAAAAAACACTTGAGGGGTATTTTATTGTGGGCTCCTTCCACTTGGCAGTCCCATACCGGTATAACTCATCAACCACCTTCCATTAGATACGGTTTATATCAGGCGAGGCAGGTTTCCACGAGTTCACTGTTGCTCCGACAACCCCGCTGATTCCGGCAACCGACCGACTATACCCGCATCTGAAAAGAATTAGTCAAAGCAGCTTATAACTGGGTTATATACCTGAAGCATGGAAAAGGGCAATAGTAACCTTCATTACAAAAACTGGAAAAACACAACACAACAAACCCCAAATCCTTTAGACCAATTAGTCTAACATCGTTTGTACTCAAAACTATGGAAAAAGCTATTGATAACCATATTAGAACGGAGATCCTAGAGAGACTACCTCTCCACCCATGTCAGCATGCTTACCGGGCAGGCAGATCTACGGAGACTGCACTGGTACAACTGACGGAGGATACCCGAGGTGCTCTAGACAACCAAGAAACTGTAGTATGTGCATTTTTGGACATAGGAGGAGCTGTTGACAATACTCCACATGAGGCAGTCAGAAGAGCATTGAAAAGAAGAGGTGTAGACAGCACAACATCCAAATGGATGTCGGAACTGCTCACCACCAAGAATAGCAGAGACGAAGACGAACAAAGACATAGTCTCTATCTGCACTACCAGAGGATGCCCACAGGGAGGAGTAGCATCCCCATTAATGTGGAGTCTGACGGTTGATGAACTCCTGTGTGGTTTGACGGATCTCGGAATATCCTGCCAAGGATAAGCCGACGATATTGTCATAACAGCCAAGGAGAAATTCGAAAACACCCTTTGCGATATTGTACAAAAGGGTCTGAACTATACAAATAGCTGGTGTAGGCAAGTGGGACTTAGCATCAACCCCACTAAAACCATCCTGATAGCCTTCACTAAGAAAAGAAAACTTAACCTCAAAACCATAAAACTTGATGGGAACGAGATTGAATGGAGACAGGAAGTCGAGTATCTAGGTTTAACTCTAGACAGTAAACTCCTGCAAGCACGAAAATGAGATTACATACAAGGCAAAAATGGCTGATTTTGTGGAATGGAAGAACAAACCTCCATCCACATATTTTCCAACTGCACAGCACTTCAGAATCCTAGAGCACAGCACCTAGGAGATTACTGGATAGAAGAGGAACATTTGCCTAAGTTGAAGCCTGCAGACATCCTAAAATTCCTCCGGGAAATAGGACTAAAGGAACTACTAGTTTCTGAGACTCTCCTCAGAAACTGAGTAGAAGTACGGGGGCACAATAGATCTTTTAGGTCTCGGTGAATGTCACCCCAAAACACACACATACACATACACATACACATACACATACACATACACATACACA
>CAJUYI010002647.1:0-29394 GCA_910591695.1 Galerucella pusilla | reverse complement strand
GTATAGAAAAAATGTCGAAAAAGTATCCAGCGGTGAACAGAGTGGAGTACGTCGACCGAGTTAACCCACCAAAATCCCCGTCACATTAGTAGTGTTTTTATGAAAATTGAGAATAATTTAGCAATAATCGTAAAAACGAGAAAAGTTGTCCAGCTAGACGTGAAATGATGAAAAATATACACCTCTGACTATGTATTTATATAATGATTATAAAATATTCAACTAACCATATTTAACTTCCATAATTATTCTCTTAATGAATTAACACATTGGAAGCGAATGATTATATTTTTCACGCTTATTTTGAAGAGTAAGAGGATCGTATATTATATGAAAAGTTCCACATTGAAAAAGAGCTCAAGATATTCACTACAGAAAGGAAAATACTAATAAATGAAGCTTCGCCATCGATCCACCATAAATTTATATCCATACCAGCAAGAATCACTAATGAACAGCAAATGCCAAACTCAGGCTGCAATCCATTTAAAGAAGAAAGAAGAGAAGAATGTCCTGCGGATTTCGTCTCAATTTTAATTTTGTCAACTTTATTTTTAGATTTAAATTTAAAGTGTATTTGCTATTCCACTACTTTCTTGAAGTCTTATTAATGGGTTCTTTTTTGTGTGTAGTTTAAACATATTTGAATCTCCTATGACAAATTTCCAGTGATGACTGATATTAATTAGTTTGTCCTGAATCGCCATCAAAAATCCTTCTATTTATGGAAACAATGTTTCATCAGAGTGTCACTTATTTGATGCTTCTTTGTCGATGTATGGTTGATTAAGGTCGTGATGAGGTCAAGGCTTTCTGGACCATTTCGCCTGTTTTCCAGAGTCTGTATCGATTTCAAGTTTCTCATTAGGGTTTGCAAGATAATAACTGATCATGTCGTTTGGTGACATCTGTGTTTGTCCGTCATAGTATGCGTCATTTTTTCAATATCTTCCAGTTCCATTTTTGTCGAATCCACAAATGCAAATAAGTATGACAGGACCGGTGTGTTGTAGGTGTTATTTCTTTGGCGAGATTTCCTGCGTTCAACTGGGATTTCAATAAAGTAGTTACCCTTCCCAGTGAGCTGGTCCCTTATTTTAGTTTTCGCTTGCTTCTGGTCTTGTAGCTTACCTTGCTGACATCCTTATTTTTAAATGGATTTTTCATTTCACACCTTGGTTGTAATTTTTGGTAACAGCGGCCAGAGATCCATACAAATTGTACATGGAACTAGTATTAGCAATAAGACGAAATTTTTCCTCGGAATATGAGGTATTCGTTATTATACTTCAATCTCCCAATATCAAATGTGAATGAACAATTTCAATTGTTATTGCTTTGCCGATAAAATGTTTACCTAACTAGTGCGGAAAGCGATACTATCGCAGTTGGCCGAACGACGCGTCAGTTAAGTTCGGCCAGCAATCACTTTATGCACGTGTTAGGTACACTATTTTTTCTACTAGAATGCGGAAAAAACCCAAAAGTAAACATAAAGAAACATTTATTATTAAATACATATCAACAAAGTTATTTTTATTATTTGACATTCATTTGATGAGGCTTATACCAGGGCCATTAAAAAATTATTGGAACATACGTTCCTTTTTATTAAAAATTATAGCAGAATTCTAATACATTTCCCAAGTTTTCAGTCATTTGGTAAACTAAAAATATGTAAATGATGAAATGAAACAATTTAATTTGTTAAAATCTACATTATATTGTAGCTTTTAACAAATTAAATTGCTTAACTTCATTATTTAGTATGGATCTACATCAAGAAAAAGCCTCATCTATTCAATTTCATAAAAATATTTATTCTAAATATTCAACTGTCAGTATACTCCCCAAAAACTTAATTAACCTACACTAGAATGAGTACTGAAAAGTCCACGCTAGTAGAAAAATAGTTATTTATGGAATAAAATTTAAAAAATAACCTTATATAATAAATAATGTCAGCAAATAATCTGCCTTGAGTAAAAAAAATTACAATAAAGATCATGGTTTCTATTTCAAAGGTTATCTTAGTTCGCGAGTTCATCAACTTGTTCATTTCCAGAAATATCGTAATGGGTCGGCACTCTCACTAATCTCACTTTAATGCAGTCTGCCTGTTCATTCAGTTGCTCCTGACATTATTTCACCAGTCTGGATATTTTTCGCGATTATTTAAAGCAGCAAAGACTGCTTGGCTGTCAGTAAATATGTTTATCCTCTGAGTGTTAGTCTTGTATTTGTTCACTCTGGCACATTATAGGGTAGCATAAATATTTGCCTGAAATACGAAGATATTATGTTGTCCTCTAAAAAGTCATCTTGTGTTTTTCTTGTCTTTTCAGGCTCCTGTGTACCAGATCTCAGCAGCGTCAGTAAGCGTCGGTCTTGCCAGTAATTTATGTGAGGTGTCTCTACCTCATATCTACGGCAAAGAATGAGTTTAGTAGCAATATATTATGTTTTAATATTTAAACTGACTTTACTTACTATGTTCTTGATGGATTTGTATTCTGATCTGACTATTTCATTGCTTAAATTGATATTCAGTCTTCCAGTTAGTAATGCCGTTGGAGTGTTTTTTATGCAAAACTGATATGGTCATTGCACCTTAGTCTCATCATTGCATTCTTCTGTGAATATTTGTCCAACATTAGAATATTTTAGTCCGCATTCAATCAGTACAGAAATTATCCAGTGTATAGTGTGACCACCTACGTTTTGCCAGAAGTTCGCCTTGCCATCATCAATGAGTTCTTCGATCTTCTCGCTACTTTTTCCAAGTTTGATCCATATGTTGAAGGGACCTAGTGGAATTGTTATTTCCGCGTTAGGTCCGGTGTTCGATTCAGTGGGACTCGTATTCAAATCAAACCACTAGTTATTATTATTGTTTTTTATTTTAATATATATTTCATATTATAGTATACAATATACGTAATTACATAAACGATTTAAATGTTATTAGCATTATCTTCGTTGGCTCTACTCTCAGTCCTAAATAATTCTTCATAATCCGAGAGAGATACATTCCTTTTAAAAACTTTCCTAAATGCAGTTTTAAATTGTTTATGGTGTTTCCACAATTGACAACAAACGATAATAGGTGAGGAGTACGCCAGGTATTCGGGCAAGAATGCCAAATACCACAAAGCAATTTCGGCGCTCCTATCTTTAAGAAGATTTAATAAATTATAAATAAAAAATAGAGGTAACCAAACAAGAAGAACTGCTATGGATATAGTAAGAGCGTATGATTTGGTCTTAGCCAGATCTCCGTTTTTGTTTTTAATACCTAAGTATAAAAGAAATATAACTTCTGATAAATAATATATTGTTAAGAAATAAAAATTAAAATTGTTTTTAAACCCCTCTTTGAAGCATATACTTGATGATATTAAATATACCATTAAATGCAGAAAGTAGAAAAAAGAGAATAAATAAAAGTATCGTTCTTTGTATTTGGGAAACCAATTTGGTTGACGTTCTTCCAGTAATACGTCCACTCCGTATCCGGCTATGAATGTCAGCAGGAGAGCCATACCGAAATTTTCTATTCTAGACCATGTACAGTACCAAGAAACATCCATTCCATTTTTATAAAATATGTCTATAATTAGATAAAATAATGGAGTGGATATTATGTATACTAGATGAAATATTGCGAAATTTAGCAGGTAGTAGTTGGTTCTGTTTTTCAATCTTCGGTACCTTGAGGTGACGTATATAAGTAGAAAATCGGCAAAAACGGCGAAAAAACAAAGTGGCAAACTTAAGTAATCGGTTGTGAGGGCTAAATATTCCAGCCAACTTCTTCCGTGCTTTTCTAAGTGAGGATCATCTTCCCAAGCCGATGAGTTGTCTGCCATAACTCTAAGAAAATAAAGAAAATCATCATTTAAAATATCATTAGGTGGATATTTTACATAAATCTTAAATATTATGTGGAAGGTAGTCATTTTGAGCTATCAACGTATTCAGTTCGACATAAAGGGTGTTTCAAGAATATGGTACAACACAATTTATGAGTAGGTACCACGCCACTGACCTATTAAAATTTGAAAAAATTGACACTGTGATTCTCAGAAACAGGAAAAACTTTCTCTTCAAATTACTTCTGATACCAAAATGTTCAATTTTTTGTAGTAATTTACGCGTCAGACTGCATATCACACGATTAGAGTATAAGGACTAACAAGATTAGGATGAATTTTTTTTTTTTTGGCTTTCTACCATTTCTCTGACGCAAAGTATTTACTTACGGCACACCCTATATAAAACCAATTTATAAGGTCAACAGAGCTCTATTTTCATAATGTGCTATCACAATTTATTTTGTGTAAACTTCATCAGCCGCTTCAGGTAGTTTTTGGTAAGGTGGGTTGGTGACGTCTCTATCACCGCGTTACCACATATCGTCATCAGTACGTTTTGAGTCTCGACTGTATCATGTTCATGTTGAAGGCAATGAAAAGATTTGTGCAAGGGGTTAATTTATTTCCAAAAATCCCCCATTATTCTCAATCCCGCTATAACTAGTTAAGATATCTTGACAATTTTTGTAAAATCATCCATGTTAAATCACCCGGTTCAGGTTCCTAATGGTTAAGGTGTACGTTCTTGAAATAAAACACACTTCTTCGACAAATGTTCAAATAAAACTCCTTGAAAAAATCCAAAGCAACAATTGCCATCCTACAAATCCTTTTAATTCAACTCGTGTAATTGTTACTTATTCCGATACACAATCTTTAACCAAACTGCTTGGTCTATATATTTTTTAATTGTAATTAGATTCATTCATAGGTACTGAAGTTATTAACCTATAAATAAACAATTACACTACCCCCATGTTTTTTTATTCATTACACTTTTCATTACTTTTTATACTGCACAATTCACTAATTTTTATGTTACACTAGTCACTAGTTCTTATTTTGTATTATTCACTAGTTTTTAAACAAGCTCTTGACTACTATTTGTCTTTTGTCTTATTTTTTTTTTCAAGTTGCTTTCTACATTTTTTATATGTATATTCAACTGGAAATAAAACCTAAGACTACAGCAATACAAATTATTTCTAGGACATCTCGTGTATACGCCCAAGATTCTCTGGGATGTGGATTGTCCTCCACTGTTTTCAGCTCGTGCTGTAATTACTTCTTTTTTCGACTGACTAGACCCCATTTTTTTTCTTTAATTTCGTTTTTAGCTTGATGTGTCGTTGTTTTATTTTATTTCATTTTATTTTTAATTAAAAATTCACTCGACTACTGGTAGGATGACCATCTAATAATGTTACATTTTCCGGCACATGCTCCTTTGAGTTAAGGTCCACGTTCTTGAAATACATTTCTCTCCAACAAATCTTTTATTAGAACTCCCCGAATTTGCCCAAAGCAACAATGGGTCATTCCAGTTATCTTTCTTATTGCACTAAGTATCTTATAAAAAAATGTCCCCGTATTTTTTTATTTTTTTGGAGCTGGATTTCTCTCCTATTGAAAATATGAGTGCGAAAAGCAATCAAAAGCATTGAACATGATGTCAATATTTCCTCATTCATGATGTGAAATCGACAGACCACTATTTAAGGAGCGGGTAAACATACAACACGGCTCCACCCACCACGTCAAATTTAGTAGTTGAGGTGCGCATGCGTTCAAGCAGCCTTTAACCTTCTATTCGATGTAACCATAGAGTAATAAATAAGAGAGATGTTAAACGTGTAGTGTTTTGTGGCACAAAGTTACCAATAGCGCCTACCTTGGCTACTAGTACGAACTAGCACGCGAGGTTTTTCAATTTTCAAGCTTTCAGCCATCTTTCAGCATATGCGTAATATTGTACAATATTTGCAATTGAATGATATTTGTTTTTTAGTCTTTCAAGCCAAGTCTTCAAAGACTAAGAAATAACATGATTGTGCTAAATCATTCAGCTGCAAATATTGTATTAGCATAATATTATAGGGAATTACGGTAGGAGAATAAAAAAACCCTTTGCGAGTGAGAAAATATAATATTATTAATTCAACATCTTTCCTATTATAGGATATCCAAAATAACATACAAAAACAGTCAATACCTACCTGAATCTGAATTGGAAATTGTACTCTGAAGTTTAGAATGGCATTTGGCATCTTGAAGCATACACCAATATTACAGAGCAAGCACACAAATACAGTGTTCAAAATATTAAAACACTTTTTCACATAAGTAATAGGAACCTACACTGACATCCTAAATTATATTGATATAAATGAATCTATACATACATATTGTTTTGGTTTGGGTCACAAATTTCTGGTAATCCTTCGTTCCTGTCTGCAAAAAACGATAAAATTACAAATAATGTTTCCATTACGAAAACCCAACCTCAAACGGCTAGGATTGAAAATCTACTTTTTTATCTTACCTTTGATAAGTGATGATAAATAGTAGATACCAATGATGAAGATAATTAATTTCTCTGCAGAAGGGCCAATGAGTAGATTAAATAAAAATGAATTCACAAATGACAACGACTAACCTCAAATTGAAATAATACTAAAAATGGAAAGTTTTGTTTTTGTGTAGAGGGAGGCGGGGTTTGTTAGTTCAGTTAGTTGCTGTAAAGCGCCGTGCTCTAATGGCTGCGCACAAACTTTATGCCAGTTTCTTCCATATTAGTATGTTTTAAAACCTCTCTTATTTATTACTCTATAGATGTAACCGAATGTTAGCTGATTAGCGCAGTTGGTAGGGTATTGAGTTTACAACTCAGAGGTCATAGGTCATAGGTATTTACATATTTATTTCAATATTATTATGTTACTACTAAATTTGGCGCAAGGTCTTGAGTCATGCGCAGTTGAAAGAGCCGTGCTGTATGTTTACCCACTCCTATTATTCACGTAGGATTTGAAAGGTTTGGCTCCCTGCTTTTTAAATTTTGACATCTAACCTTAAAATCGATAGTGCTATTCTCTTTGTTTTTGCTGTTATTTGGATTACTTGTTTTTGTTTCGCTTCCTTCTTCCAAAATATTCAAAGAGTGCCTCGTACAAACGAAAATAACAATTTAAATTGCCCAAGCAAAATATTCGTTCACGAGATGAAAACAGATGAAAATCATAGTTCGAAAAAGCAAATATTCAAAAGAAGTTGACCAAAACTAGGAACATTTCTTAGTAGTTGTAAATGAATTAGAATAAAAATCGACCTTTGGCGAATCTTCTGCACTACCATTTGAAAATCCTGGCAACATTTCTTCCAGTAATATACAGAAACAACTCAAAAGTAGAACAATATTCGAAAAGTTAATCAAATCATAATCAAATTAACTAACACAATAGACCCCCGCGTAAGCAAAATTGTCAACCTAGGCTCTTTTTCGTTTGATGTTTTGGCCTCTGTCATGCTGCAGCAAAAATTGGCCAGCCACTCTGACAAATACTGCCAACATAATTCCGGACCGTATGAAGTCACTTGCCCCAAAGTCTAACTAGTGAGACATTTATATTCGAGTTATCAGTAAGCTTTCAAATAAACATATTTGTTTTGAAATTCAAGCATCTACTGAAAAGGGCCATTGTCACCGTACACATTCTTTCAATTCAGCGCGTGTCTGCTTATTTATTAATTGTTACTTTATACGTTGAGTGAATATCGATAAACAATTTTCTACGGCATTGCAATATTGCGTGAAAGTTAGTAGGTATTGTTATTTTATTTGATGGAAGATGTTTAAAAAATATTCCATATTTTGTTACTCAGTGAGGTCGTCGGAAAACTATGATGCACAGCTTGCACTGAAAAGGATATCTTATTTTCCGCACTATCTGCACAATATATTATTAGTTTCCATCTTCTCACGTTAAACGGTTAACTATTTCTAACATAACATTTTCTTATAAACTCTTTAATCAAATTAGAAAACAGAATTCATTCGGTTCCACACTGTAGATTTTATAAAGTAAGTGTTACAATTTTGTATTATGAGATTATGCGCCCACTGCTCTTAATTTTATTAAGTAGGTAACATTTAGGTTAATAAAAAGAACTACCTAAATGTGCATTGTTTTCACAAGTTGTTCGGCCTTCATCTCACAAACAAATTTCGATGATAATCTAGCTCCTAATTATTGCATTCACATAATATTGAACTCAAGTTGATACTTACAGATAATTCTACGAAAACACAACACAACTATTGTGACTAGACTAAATTCATCATGCATTTAAACAAGATAATGGCTACTTCGAAACCTACACAGTTCAAATTGATAGGCATAAAAGGTATTTAAGAAAATTACAGCAAAGTTGTTTAATAATCATGATGTTTGCCGTATAAGACTATTTTATTATATCATTTGACTCGTCTTAACCTATTGTGATGAGTAATTCTAAGGAAATTACAAAGAAAAATGTTCACAAAATAAAATTTGCTCGAAAAATATGACCTTATAAATTTGCCAAGGCTAAAAGAAAAATATAAGCTGTAACCATACATCAATAACCATTTTTTTTTAAATGTACTTTCAGGTTTTATTGATTAGTACATAATACTTCATTTCAGTTTTCCTCTGCATTCAAAATGGATTGAATGAGTGTATACAGGCTGTGTCAAAACGAGCTTACAGTATCTCTTTATATTGGAAACTACCAACAATATTCCTATGAAAATTGTTATGATGGGTCATACGTTATGGCGAATTTATAAAGAATATATTGATTGACATGACACTTCCAGTTAAACCAATGATCAGTGATCAGCAGCTTTATTATTTTAAACAGAACACCCTGTTCCATTATCTTCCACTTTCCACCGTACATAGGGTCACTCGTCATGGTACTTTCATGTGGTGCTTATAAAGGTGTCTTTATTTCACATGTTTAATGTTCGCGAAAATAGTTAATAGGTCGTATATGACCGCTCAGACGCAGTTGTGCTATAAGTTATAACCTAGGAATAAATTTAGACAAATATAACAATATTTGTACGTACTTATAAGCTCTTTATGATATTTCACATAGGAAATCGTAAATGGAATAATTATAAAAATTGAACAGGACAGGTATTTGGACAGGAAACCGAAAAGGGCATTTGTATTCACGTATGGAAAGACAAGCTAGATGATCTTCCACTATCTAAGAAGCATGGTACATAAAAACGCTGTATGTTCAGAGACGTGAAGGCGTCGTTGAAAAACCAAGCCACATTATCAATTACAATGGGCTTTTCCAGTGGTTTATTCATTGCCTCAAATCAAAGTATTTCATAAAAAATGCCCCCGTATTTTCTTAGCTGGATTTTCATCCTAAAGGCTCATTTACACTTGGAAAGTTTACTGGCGGAAAGTACTTGCCGCCAATAAACTTGCTATCAAATTTATGTTTATACATTTGATAGTTTTGTTTGTCGATTTAATAAAAAATAAAAATGGCTCCTAGTCAGTTGGTGTCTTCAAAACCAATTTGTTTTAACTCCCTTAAAAGATTGTCAAAAGCGCTTCCTCTTTTTAACTGATTCATGTAATCTTTATTCCGAATATCCCACAATACCTCATATTGTTCATAAATGTTTGAAAATGCAATTATTTGGTCACTGTTCCACTTCATGATGCTAAAAATGTCTTTAAACTTGCCGTAACAAACTGTTTACACATAGAAACTAACAAGACTTGACAGGAAAGCCGGCCACTAAACTAGCCGGGTCTTCAACTTTACTTGCTACTTGCTGACAAGTACAAATTCATGCTTTTTTTAATTTCTTGGGAAATTAAACAACAATATTTTTAAATTCTTTATTTCAACGTTTCGGTAGCGGTCCAGCTACCGTTGTCAAGAAAAAATAAGTAGAAATTAAAAAAAGAATGAATAATATACCACAAGGAACATACAGAAGATATACAAATTCATGCTTTCTTTCGATCTACACATAGTAAGTTTAGTGGCGGCAAGTACTTTCCGCCAGTAAACTCTCCAAGTATAAATGAGCCTTTACAAAATTATAAAATGCACGGAAAGCGAGCGTGAGCTTTGAACATGATATCACTCTTTCCTCCTTTGTTACGTGAAAGAACCTATAACCTTGACAACCACGGACTGCTATCTCCGTAGGATTTGTAAGGTTCACTTCCTGGTTTTTGAATTTTGACATCTCAACTAACCTCGAAATCTATTTTGATATTTTCTTTGTTATTGCTGTTGTTTGGATCCTCTGTTTTTATTTCGGTTTCGAGTTTCCAGAATAAACAAATAGTTGAATAGGTATATATTCAATATACACTCGTTTGAGAAAGCTACTGTGTTAGGGAAACGCCTCACGAATGTATATTGAACTTAGTTCAAATATAATGAAGATTTAGGCCCAGTTGTACAGTCTCGGTTCAAGCAGAGCTCAAGGTTGAACTTGGTTCAAATTTCAAAGTTCAGTTGTACAAAGATAGTTCAAGGTAAAGCTTGGTTCACTGGATGCCGCTTTATCAAGTTCAACTAAGCGGTCGAATTTGTGCGCTTAAACCTAGTTCTATTATGTCATAACCTAAATTTTTGTATTATTTTGTCCTAATCGTTGTGATATCAGTATTTAACTATTGTATGTGTGTGTCAAATAAAAATAATGGCTCACCAACTACCTGGAAATCTTGTGGAACTAACAGATGATGAAGACTTTGTCGAAGCAGTAGAAGTATTAATAAACGCTAGAAGACGTCGAAAGAAATATAGAAATAGAATGGATCATTTTCAAGAATGGAATTATGATGAATTTGTGCAAAGATTTCGGCTTTCCAAGCAGGGTGTTCGCTTTGTTATAAACCAGGTTGAAGCACAAATCTCGTCTCTAACAGATTGGTGAGTGTGTTCATTTTCCTTTGTTATCCATTTGTAATTGATATCTTTTTAGGAATCATGCTGTAACTACTGAACAAATGGTGCTCGTAACTTTGAGATATTTTGCAACTGGAAACTTTCTTCAGACAGTTGGGGATTTTGTTGGCATAGAGAAAGGATCAGCAAGTCGTTTTGTTTGGAAGGTAATCAGAGCTGTGGCAGGGCTTTATCACCAGTATATTCGAATGCCTGAAACTCAACCTGAACTTAGAAATGTCTCTCAAAAGTTTTATAGTGTGGCACGATTCTGCAAGTGCATTGGAGCTATCGACTGCACACATGTCAAAATCATATCACCTGGAGGAAATAATGCAGAAATATTCAGGAATAGAAAAGGGTTCTCTTCCTTTAATGTTCAAGCCATATGTGACTCGAACTGCATGTTTCAGGATGTAGTGTGCCGCTGGCCTGGTTCAACCCATGACTCACAAATATTTGCCAATTCAAGCATAAGAGTTAGATTTGAACGAGGAGACTTCGAGAAATATATCCTAGTTGGAGATAGTGGCTACGCATTAAAAAATTACCTAATAACACCCCTCGCTAATCCTGTGACAAGGCAGGAACAACGTTTCAATGAATCTCAGATCAGAACAAGGAATTGCATAGAAAGAACATTTTGACAATGGAAAAGAAAGTTTCCTATACTTGCTTTTGGAATTAGACTGAAAAGAGAAAAAGTTGAGGCTGTCGTGATTGCCTTAGCAGTTTTGGAGAATATTGCTAAACTTTTGAATGAGCCAGATCCTCCAAACAATGAAGAAGATGAAGCAGCAGTTAACTTTGTTGACAATGTAAATATTGAACCATATATACATTTTCACAACATACCCAATATCAATTATGCTGTGAGACATCAGTTAATAAATTACTTCAATGAAATCTAAACACGAATTATTTATTATTCAAGATTAATAATCAACAACAACTCATGAACATAGATCAAAAACCTCGTGAAAATTTCATATTCTTACAAATTAAATTTGATTCTTGACAGAAAGAATCAACGCACGTGCAAACGCTACCAACATAACATATCTTTGCTTAAGCCAAGTTTTGTAGAGCTGGGCTCAAATATGACCTGTACAACGGAAACATATTTCTGAACCTAGTTCATCCCTGAACTTAGTTCAGTAGAACCAAGGCTTGAACCGAGACTGTACAACTGGGCCTTATTAAACAAACTGAAGTTTCATATTTCATCGCTTAAACAAATAGTGTTTGCACAAATAACAAGATAAATTGCCCAAGAAAAATAGTCTTGTACGCAAATCACGTTCACCACTCGCTGGAATTGCGATCCAAACTTCTGCGATCGTGGGAAAAGTGACGCTTTGCGCACTAGTTATAGAAATAAGTTTATCTACGACCACCTTTGCAATTAGTCATTTACGAACCAAAAAAATGTGTGAAATCATACATTATACATACGTTGAAAAGCGTGCGTAAATGAACAACGCTTTTTATATGGGACTTTCATTATAACACCCAAAAGCGTGTTTAAACGACCAATGCTTTTTAAATGGGGTTTTCATTTTAACATTCTTTTTTAGCTACCTAATAATCGAGTTGCCTTGAATTTGATCGTTTGTTGTATAAAATTTGGGGTGTCAGTAAATTTGACAGAAGTGTCAGACATAGTGAAAAATATTTTCTGTTATATTTAAAATTTCAATTACACTTATTTTGAATGGAAGAGCCTCGGGAAGAATGCATTTCTTCGGATTGCACACCACCTGAGATTAGTATTCGTTGTGTATATATTTGTTTATAGAAAATTCATTTTTATGTTTTTAACACCTTCAGAGCACTTTTTTTTTCTTCATGTGGTTCGTAGATTTAGTTTTGTATGACACTTGTGCGTGAAGTACTTTTGCTCGTTGCGAAAAAGGCACTCGCTACGTTCGTGCCTTGCATTTTCGCAACTGGTGTGCAAAAGTATAACTTCAAGCCCTTGTATCATAAATAACTATTTCCTACTATACCGTGCGTAAAGTACGTACTTTACGCATTTACGAATTGTACAGCATTCAGCTGTTTCTATATACTATTGAAGAAATGGTTCCAAGATTTTCAAAGTGAGCGCGTAAAATATTATTTTAGCATGGTGGATGAGTTTCACTGGCCAAATTTAGGTAATTTCAAAGCAAAAGTCAGAAATAGTAGAAGAACGGTTGGTAATAAATAATATAGTAATTTACCTAACTAGTGTGTGAAGTTTTACTTTTTTTGCACTAGCTGCAGCTAAAGCTAAAGCGTCGTTCGGCTATCTGCAATAGCGTGCAGAAAAGAATCACACGCACTATAGTTAGGTGAATTACTATATTACTTATTACCAACCGTTCTTTTAGTATTTCTCACTTTTGCTTTGAAATTACCTAAATTTGGCCAGTGAAACTCATCCACTATGCTAAAATCATATTTTACGCACTCACTTTGAAAATTCCGGCACCATTTCTTCAAAAAGTATATAGAAACAGCTGAATGCTTATAAACTCTAAAGACGACCACCAAGGTCAATTCTATGATTTTATTCAGCAATCAACAAGTCAGTGCTGTGATCCCTACAACCTTCTTTCACATGTAGATACAGTATAGGTTCTTCAAATAACCTAGTTAGTATTTTTGTCTCTTTTATTTTAAAATACATACAATATACTTAATAAATTCCACAATAAATAAAGGAATGTTCAATTACCAATTTACATTTTGTCATTATCATCGTTAACTCCACTTCCTTCAATTATAAACAATTCTTCGTAGTCCGAAAAAGAGACATTTCTTCTAAAAACTTTTCCAAAAGCAGTTTTATATTGTTTGTGGTGCTTCCACAATTGATAACAAACAATAATAGACGAAGAGTACGCCAGATATTCCGGCAAGAAAACTACATGCCACAATGCCATCTCGCTGCCTCTATCTTTAAGGACGTTTAGTAAATTATAGATAGAAATAAAAGGTAACCAAACAAGAAGAATTGTTATTGATATAGTTAGAGCGTATGAATTACTCTTAAAATATTGCTCGTTTTTATTATAAATACCTAAATATAAAAGAAATATTACTTCTAATAGATAGTATATTGTAGAAAAATTCAAATTAAAGTTGTTCATGAAAGCTTGTTGGAAGCATATACTTGCTGATATTAAGTATACCATTAAATGCAAAAAGTAGAAAAAGGAAAATAAATAAAAGTATCGTTCATCATATTTTGGAAACCATTTCGGTCTACGCTCTTCTAATATCGCATCAACTCCGTATCCACCTATGAATGTGAGCAAGAGGCTCATACCAAAAGTTTCTAATCTTATCCAAGTGCAGTACCAGGAAATCTCCAGTCCTCCTTCGTAGAATATGTCCATAATAACGTGCAATATTGGAGTAGATAGCATGTAGAGTGTATGGAATATGGCGAAATTTAACAGGTAATAGTTAGTCTTCGGTATTTCAAGGTGGCGTATATTAACAAAATATCGGCCAAAATAGCAAAAAAACAAAGTGGTAAACTCAAGTAATCTGTTGCAAGGTCAAAATATTCCAGCCAAGTATTCCCATGCTTCTCTAAGTGTGGGTCGTCTTCCCAAAAAGATGAATTATCTTCCATATCGGTTGAAAATTCTGTAAAAATGAATGAATAATACATTAGGTATATGAATAAAATTGAAATTTATAGAGAAGTAACATACCTATGCGCGCACGTCTTTAAAAAGGTATGCTGCAATTGCGCGCAAAGTTATGAAAAAAAAACTACATATTGTTCTACTTATTATTTTAATTTATATTAATTATTTATATTCTTTTGAAAATGCCTTATTTATTCTGGATATTTCTTTATTTTTAAATTTACCTATCAAATTTACCTATCATATTTCAATTTTCTTTCAAAATAACCTCCCTTTTCGAAATATTATATATTATGTAATATTTGATACCCGTCAAGAAAACAGATATTTGGCCCCAATAAAAAATTAGCAAGTTTACTTAGATTGACTTTTTTCCCTATAGCATAAATTCAGTTTTCTGAACAATTATTCTCAAATCATTGTCACATAACCACTCAAAGGTGTTAGTAAGGTCCTCATCTCAAAATTCTCTAATTCGTCTGCACTACCAACAATGTATAGCATAGTGTCATCTACAAATAATGTAGGTTCACACCCTACAGCATGCTTCACGTTGTCGTTAATGTAAAGCAAGAAAATTTAATGGCTCCAGAACGAAACCTTGAGGTACTTCTACGTCCACATCTGTCTTTTCTGATAACAAACTCTTAAACCTCACATACTGTTTCCAATTTCCAAGATAAGACGTCATCACATATATGTTAGGAATCTCACAACCGAAATTTTTGGATATATGCTTTTTAATTTTGAGAATTTTTTGTTTCGTTCTTGGTACGGTACCAAACATGGAAGGAGTGTTATCACAACGATTGGGTCCCTGGAATTGGTGGAACTGACAGGCGCATATTGTCAAAAAGTTATTGTGTCAGTTAAAAAACTTCAAAACAGTCATAAATAACAGGTAAAGAGGCATGGAGAGAGGGACCCCCCAATTAACCTAACTTAACATAACCTAACCCCCCAATTAATGCAGAAATGGCCTGCTACACAGATGGCTCAAAAGACGAGGAAGATGTGATGAGGATAATACGGAAGATAAGAGTCTCTTTAAGCTTAGGTAAATATGTGACGATATTCCAGCCAGAAGTTGCAGCAATGCATCACTGTGCAGCTATTAAGGCAAAAGTTCGAGAAAAAGACCATATATCATATACTTCGATAGCCAAGCAGCTATAAAAGCAATCAGTTCCATGCAGATAAGTTCCAAATTTGTTTGGTACTGCTTCAAGATGCTACAGTTATAATAGATTGTCCTTAGCTTAAGTTTTAGGCCACTCGGATTACAAGGGAAATGGAGAGGCAGACTCACTAGCCCGTGATGGGGTACACTCTGTTCCCATTGGCCCTGAACTTTCCTGTGCCAAAAAGAAACGCTGCAAAAAAAACAAATAGCAGTATTTGGAAAAAAGCAGTCTTTAGAATGGTGGAACAAGGCGCCAGGAATGAAGCAGGCCAAGGAGTTCATCCCTCGCCAAAATTCACGGAGTACCTACTGAGCCAGAATAGGGAACTATCAGGATCTTGGTTAGACTCCTGACAGGGCATTGTAGACTTAAATATGAATAATACCGAATTGGCAGACACAACCATAATACAGGTTTTGCCTAGAAGATAAGGAAATCTTAGTACACATACTATGCTGCTGCAAAGGAATGACTAGGCTGACGTTTTCAATGATGGATGAGGAGGCAATGAGGAGGCCGACACTCTGGCAAAAAAAGGGATCAGAGACTTTATTTATCGTACCTGAACCATTTTACGGCATTGCCGAAAGCACTGCTAGATCAGCCATAGCTACCTGGGCGGAGAGGAAAACCTACACGTACTGGGCAGACATACCGGGGCTCCCTTACTTAAAGGCGTTCATACACTACCCCTCGAGTACAAAAAATTAGCAGATCCTGGAATGGAGCAGAACAAACCTACGCATTCTGACGGTACTGCTTACAGGTCATTGTAGACTAAATTACCACCTAAAGATGATGAGTCTGGTTCAGACCTCGGACTTTAGGTTCTCCAATTCGAAGGATGAAACTGCGGAGCACATACTATGCTCATGCCCAGCCTTGGGCAGGGTAAGGTATAATATATTCGGTTTCAGTACCTCAGAGCCGAACGACTTCAAAAAAGTATCACCAAATACAACCATGGACTTCGTCAGAAGCACAGGCTTGTGGGATGAATTGTAATCCCTAGGGATGAGCCACAATAGACCTATCGAAGGTCGCAGTGGAGGTGGCGAGAGAGCCCTACTCACATAGAACCTAACCTAACCTAACTAACCTAGTACACATACTGTGCTACTGCAAAGGAATGACTGGGCTGAAGTTTTCAATGATAATAAGATAAGGAAAAACCACAACTCTCACAGTATATGTAGGACCTGTGGTTTGCCATTCGAAGTCCAGTTACAAGCACGGGCCTGGACAAGGAACTCTAGAATAGCAGGAAGGTACACACAATAGACCTGTAAAGATCGTAGTGGAGGCGCTCCTAGAAGCACATGAGCCCCATATTTATTTCATCGTATCTCATTGTGTTGGTTCAAGAACCATCCAATATTCGAGCTTATATACGCATTATTCTCAATACCATTCCAGAATGATTCATACCTGACAGTTGGTACAAGCTTACAAGTTATCAATCTTAGCTAGCGACTTTGGCTTTGCTTTGGGTATGCGCTTTTGGAAGTGGTGATAAAGTTGATGTGTCTATCCCAAATTCAGGTTTGCGCACTATGCAGAACTGGAAACGATTATATAACGGTTTATAAATGGCAGTTGGAGCAAACCTACTGTTTTTTCCTATTTTTCGTTTGCCGTTTTGCATCGTCTTTCGAGGATTTGAAGGAATCATCGGCTTCGTAAAAGTTCCTTCTGGAACTCGATTCCTGGTTTCGCTTATATACTTGAACATTCGGAAAATTCATGCATAGTAATGTAGAATTACCAAATTGCTTAATTAAAACCGAATAAGGAAGATTTTCATTTGATTCCAAGATATTAAATTATTAGATCAAGTGATAATGCTGCGCTTAATTTTATTAAACAACAAAAGGCACCAACATAAGTAACTTTAACCTTAATGCCGATGATTTTAGCTTGTTCCAACCTATAATTGAAGTTTGACCGTTCAAATGAATTAAAATATATAAGCGTATCCATTTATTTCATAAAAAAAAGATTGAGGTACTTACAAAAATGTCAATAAAAACACAGAGCAACAATTGTAGCTGGACTGAATTCACCACGCATTTAAACGAGATAATGACTACTTCGAAACCTACATTACTCACATTAGGCATGAAAGGCATTTAAGAAAATTACCAAGTTGTTTGATAATAATGCCATTTGCGATATTAGTATGTTCTATTGTGATGAGTATTTCCAAGGAAACATGAATAAAAATATTTACAAAACAAACTTTTGGATCGAAAAATATGACCTTTTTAATTTGACAAGGTTAAATAGGACAAGCAGTAACAGCACAGGAGTATAACTGAAAAAATAATCTTATTATGTTCACATCTGCGATTCCACTCTGCTCTAAAGAACCATAAAGGTTCTACAAAAGTCAACAGAGCCTCTGCATCTCAGTAGCAGTTGAAATTATATTCATTTATTGGAAAAATTTATCGACTATTCAGCCTAGTCAAAGTACACCAAAAATCTGTACAATGCCGCAATATTGAGTAAATTTTTGTTTTTTCACTCTAATTTGTTTATTTGTTTAAATAATGAAATTACAGGAGAATATTTCAATCAAAAATTGTATCTAAAACATTTATCTACAAAATTAGTATGAATATTTTTTTTTCTATCTGCATTATTTTTCAAAATATACGAAATTTCCCTAGTAGTATTTTTGAACATCAATTTTCATGTGATCAATTTTACGATAGTAAATAAACAATGACATTTAGAGAAAAAATTTTCATATAAAATGTGTTCTAAGATGGGGTATCTACAAATACACTTGAAAATAAATGGTTTTTCTTTTCATAAGTGAACCATTTTACCACTTTAAAGCACGCCTCAGCGTGTTTAAATAGAACTTTCAAACACGCGCGTTTTTTAAAGTCACAATGGCAACATTAACAACTCGAAAAGACTAAATGACAATTTTTCCATTATTGATCTGACAGGAGTAAGTACTTTGTAACGTCAAAACCTTCATTTGAACAATATTTAATTATTTCAATTCTATAAATGAAAATGGTAAGTACAGTTGGTATTGTTTGAGATATCAACATTTCGATATCCACTTATACTTTAATATACTATTTAATGTATTATCATCGATTTCACACGTAAACCTATACTAAAAAGTTTTTTTTACCAAACTCCTTCAATTAACAATAATAAATTGAAAAATTGGATTATATTAGGTAGCGTACTTCCAATATTATGGTGTAATCTTCAAATGTTATTTGAAACTTTTTTTTGCATCTGCATTTTTCACAAAGATACATACGGTTTTTCACGTGAACCTTCATTGAACCTTCATTTTTTGGACCCCACTTCATTTTTATTATCGTTTTAATAACAGACTTCTTTATTGTAAATAATTGTCTATTATTTAAAAATTTTCATATTTATAGAAAAACTGTATAGTAGTGTCGAAAGTAGACACTTCAAAGTGTTCAGTGGTGAAGTTCCATTGAATTATATTAATTTCCAAAAAATATATAATCGCAAGTCTAAAAAAAAAACAAGTGTAATTAGACATGCAAAAAAATAGATTTTTAAGAATCATTTGCTTAAAACTCGAAATATTGATGGCTTTGCTTTGCTTTAATGTTTTATGCTCACTTGCGATACTACATCTAGAAGGAATTATCGCTGGGATAAGTATTAATTAAATAGGAATTATAATTGTTTTTTGACTTTTTAGCTCAAGTATTTTATTAATAAACTGTTTTTTCAGTTAAAAAATCTACTTTCTCAAATTTGAAAGTATTTCTATCTAAAAGCTGAGATCTTTCTCTACATTTTGCATGTGTTTATTTTTCAGAATTTTATAAGCACAAAATTATTAACTTTCAAGTCGAGCGGTTGATAAATAAGGCCCTCGAGCCGTTCACGCGCAACCACGAATTGACTAGCACTGAAATTAATCTTATCTCGTGAACTTTTCAATTTACAGACAGACAGAATTTATATACAAACAATTTGATCTTAGGCCCAACCTCAAGGAAATGCTTCACTGCCCTACCGAAATCAAGAAAGTCTTACAGTTCCTGAAAGCTACCAATCTATACTGTAAAATCTAATTTAAATATTTGTAAAAATTATGTAAATATTTGTATTTATTTTTTCTGTGCCAATGACCAGCGCTGTCGAGGCACGTTAAGCAAAAATAAAAAAATAAAAAAATTTACAGAAAAACATTTCAGATATAATTTGTAGATGAATGTATCAGCTACAATTTTTTATATCAACATTTTTCTGTATTTTCATTATTTGAACAATAAGAGTGAAAAAACAAACCAAAAAAAATTCACTCAACGATTTTGTTAAACTTCTACTTTATAATTGAGTGATTCGTCAATATATTCGATCAGAGAAAAATTATTTAACTTCTTGTTTTGCATCATAACCTGTGATGAATTTAAGTTAGAAACTGAGGATTTTATATTGAATTTTTTCACAGAGTGATAGAATTTTATACACATAGATTTGATATATTAAACGTCAAAAAATCGCCGCGACAAGACAAAAAATTGCCAGTTCAAAACCTCCAAATTTTGTCAGTTATCAATTTACTCTAGTGAAATAGTCACTGAAATACAAACTAAAATAATCTATCTCCAAACAAAAATATTGATGTTCGTGCTCATCACACTATACAATTATTTATTATTAAAATCATAAGTCGCCTCAAGGTGTTCTTTCATTTTCACTGAAATACAAACTTAAATATCCCCAAACAAAAATATTTATATTATGTTCTTAACATATGACCAAAATTACAGTTAATGCATCATCAATCGGTAGCGTGTAGCGTATTTAAATTCTTATGGAAAAAATGGCGCTCAATCTGATCAGTCAACAAAATACGCGTTGAGCAAGAAATTGTTGATCGCTTCCGTAGCGCTACGTTGTGATGAACGCGTCCATTGATATCATTTTTAGAAAAACAAGAAAGAAATCTCTGCGATACGTCACTCGATCTAGGTTGCCATCTAGGATGCTATTAGCGTGTAGTAAGGCAAAAACTAAATAACGTGTTTTCTTGAAAATGGTTTGGAAGTCGAGGTTTTATTGAATGGCTCTCGCGATCGCCCAAAATGAATCCTCTAAACTATTTCCTGTTGGGTCACTTGAATAGCAACGGTTATGAAACAAAACCTGCCATTATTCAAGAATTAAAAGATAGGATCACCACAGAGATAAGATGAATCGAGCAGTCAAGGATGTTGAAGAATGTATTGCAATTAAAAAAAAATTGCGTGGCTTGTACTGAAGTAAACGGACTTTGAGCATCTGCTCTAATCGCCTTCCCTGTATTCTAAAAATCCCAATCCCTCAATCATTCCAAAGGTGGAACAAACAGTTGATGATATTTGTTCAGGTTTTCTTCGCCATTATTTGGATAGATCTTCCACTGCACCAGTTTCGTTAAGCTTTTCACCAATTTACTGACAGTGTAGACCTTATTATAATAATCCTATTAGGATAGAAGGTATTGAAGATCATTCAATTTTAACGAATTTTTTAAATCATAGCCATCTAAATGTATTATTTTCACCTCGGCGAAGAAAAGCAGTTGTCTATAACAAAGAAAAGCACGAACTGTGTCTACCAGCAATCTGTAGTTCTGACATATGAGAAAGTCCAGCTGATCTTCACTCACTAGAGATATCCCTAACCATAAATAGGGATACGTTGATAATCACCGACTCACTCAGTGTTATAGAAAATCTCCAATCCATTTATACAAAAAACCTTATAATGCAGAAAATCAAAACAACACTTTCTCAACTCCAACCCAAAGGCAAAACTACAGAGTTTCTCTGGTCGCCATCTCACACAGGTATTAAAGGAAATGAGGAAGCTGACGAAACTGCCAAAAACTTTACTACCAGTCCCGCTGTAACATTGATAAATGTAGTTCCCAGCCAAGACCATAAAAACTCTATAAAAAAATACATAACCAACGAATGGCAGCTAAGATGGAGGATTTGAACCCCCACAATAAACTACACTAAATAATACCCGATGTATGTAGAGCTCCTTCCTTACCAAACAATAAATCCGATCAAGTGAAGACCATTAGGCCTAGAATTGGACACACCAGCAAAACCCACCAATACCTAATGTCCAAAGAAGCCATTCCTCTGCCAGTGAGTTGAATCTGTGAAGCATATTGTTTCAGAGTGTCCGTAATTATAATATTATAATAATTATATGCGTAATTTGTGTGGTGTTTCCGATAATATATAGACAAATACGGACAAATTAGATAAAACCTTAAATTTTCTTAAGTCAATTTATATTAAATAAGCTGTAGACCTCATTTTCTATGTTTGTAATTATTCCCATATGTATTCAAACTGCCAATGACCCAAGTGGTTGACGAAGTGTATGTGAAAATGAAAAAAATGTAAATGTAGCTTTACTTACTCTGCATATGGCAAGAAGTCGTCGTTTCTTTTCCCGGGGTTTCCTTTCTACTCCATTTATTGTTTCAAATGAAAAAAAGGTCTTTGTCAGAATTATTTATCCGAAAGAAAAAACTTATAACTACGAATACTGCAACGGTTTGACAAATCCGTTTGCATCTGTCCACCCAATAAGTTGCTAATGAACTCAATTGTTCAATTTTCGCAATGTCATTTGACTCTAACCTATTTACCAAGTGAACGCTTTCCGCTATAATAAATAATGTTTGTGTAATATAAATAGATCGCTCTCCATTATCACTGCATGCCGCGACAGCAGACCGCTTTCTATGCACTTTTATTTTTCAATAATACATATTTCAATTTTTTTTATCGGAAATGCAATTATTTCGTCTTTACCAGCATATAGACTACACCTTCATAATCTGTCAAATTGAAACATATTTATTAATAAACGCTTTAAACCTGTGAAGAATAAAACACTCAATACACTATTTAATTTTTATTTTCATAGCTATCCTCAATTTCATCCTCTTTTTGTCTTCCTTTTGCAGATCCAATATGACTATTCACGCTTTTATGTCCTCTTTTAAAAATTTGTAATAAAGCCAACTTAAAATCCTGTTCTTTCTTTATAAGTATAAAGAATACCGCTATTGAAATAGCATACGGTAACCAAACAAGCAGATCCATCGTTAATTTATCATGTGCTGCATGAAAGGAGTTCTGTTTAGAAGCAAGAAAAAATGCGTACCTGCATACGAACACAGGCAAAGGAAATAAAATTGTAACATTCGCTATGGTTAGAATGTAAGACTGCTTTCCGCTCCAAAAATGTTGTTTCTTGTAACCCAGTGCGTCAAAAAATAAAATTACCAATAATATTATTAGATAATTTAAATCTTGTAGAAAATACATCCAGAGGAAATTTTCTGTTTTGATTAAAACCTGTTCCACTAAATATAGTAATAATAAGTAAATATATGCAATGTGTGCAGAATATTCATAGATCTTGTTATATTTTAAAATTAACTCTGGTTTATAAACCATAACGTACCAATCTATCGCTAACAGTAATCCAAAAAGAAAAGAGGCGTCCAGAGCTTCTCTTTGCGTCTCACATATAATTTCTTGAGTGGAAGGAGATATAGATTTGCTTAAATCGGCTAATTCAACAATGCTGTCAAAAAAGGGTTGTGCAACTATGAGTGATAAATTCCATGAAGTGTAATGTAAAATATGTCGAAATACAGTTTTTGTTTTAAATTTTTTGTACAAATAGATGATTGCTATTAAAATAATGTTGATTGTTATGAACCCTGTACTTAATATTAATTTTATTATGTTAACCGAAGGGCGTAGGTGGCTTTTCATTTCAATTGTGTTTGGCATGTCTTCGGAAACTTGCTTTTTGTTTAATTCTTCCACGTCTCCTAGGGCGTCGTTTAAATTTGATTCCATAGCTATATCCTAAAAAAAAGCAAATGAGAGGATTAGATGCAAATCAAGACATGTCCTAGTCAAACATTTTCGAGAAAAAACGTTCACCGCCAACCTTGACATACTCTGCAAATTTCAATAGGATAGCGTATTAGGACAACAAATAATACAAAAAGACATTTTTTAATCATTTTGGTTTGTAACATTCTTGAAAATATTGAAAAATATCATACACAAGTAGAGTTTTGCTATTGACTGAACATGTCGCGTTTTGAATTTGATAACGTTATTCATTTCGTTTTCAAACTGCTTCAATTGAGTTTAAATAACTTTTTCAATTTTGAATGGACGAGAAAATTCCCAAGTACCCTATATAACGGAAAACACCAAAAAATACAAAAAAAAAGAATTCTATATTCCCACAGAAAAACTGGGGAAAACGGGGATCTCGGATCTGAATAGTTACTGCGTCGTCAACATCTTCCTTCACTACTTCTTCATCTACATAATTATTCTTTAAGACTTCTTGCAAATAACTGAAGCTCTCACATGTCTCCCATTTTTCTCCATAGTGGGATTTTAATTAAGTGGATGTGCTTTTTATTTTGTCTTCTTCAATTTTCTTGGATACCATTTTCCCCCTTCTATATATACCTCACATTTTTTTGGCAGCTTAAATTTGAAATGTCATTGAGCCGTTAATTTAAAAAAAAATTCCGTTTCTGATTCCCAATTTTAAACTCCGTACTCATGTTCCGGTTTTAATTTAAAACTTTCGTGCGTTTCTGGATCATAATTTCGTACGTCACTGGATTTGTTATTTTTGTTATCCGTATAATTCCTTTTCCAATAATTCTGAACACCCTGTCTGGAGGAATAAAGGAATGCGCCACTTAGGGATGTAGTGTGATATTTTCAGATTAATCATACATAACTATTGGTTTTCTCTTTCTCATTAACAAGATCTAACATTACTTCCCTAATGATAAAATTGTCTCACACTAAAGCACACATAGTCGTGATCACGTGGCAGCGTATGAGTATCATTATTGGTTTAAATGGATAATATCGGAAATCACATTTTGCAACCCACTATGATTTTCACAAAAACAATTAAGTGTGAATTTATGCAGCATCATTTAGCAATTATCAATTAGCATTTAACAATTAACATTTATCATTTAACAATTAGTAAAACTGCCATCGTTCATGCAGACACAATTATAAATAAGGAGAAATTGGAGAAAATAGTAAGCATGCGCATTCTAGTTACAATAACCCTACATTTTTATGTCTATTTTGAAGAAGTATACTAGAATTGAAGACTTTTCTTTCTCTTATCAGTACTACTTGAAAATGAACAAACACACAACATAACCCTAAGTCAACCGCTTTTCTATGAAAAAAGTAAGGATCTGCGTACTAGTTGCGCACTAGATGAAAGTTCGGTACATTTAATTCAAGAAAGTTAAAAGTTGGCCAACTTCGTAATTGTTAAATGATAAATGATAATTGTTAATTGTTTGCATAAATGGATTCATAGTGAAATGGATAGTTTAACTTATAATTGATACATGTTAATTGTTAAATGCTAATTGTTAAATATTTCTGCATAAATCCACTCTAAGTATCCAACATCGTATTTTAAACTTGAGATAAAATTATCAGATTATCAGAGACTTTTGAGGAGGTTGTTATAGCCTGGAAATGGCGTTTTTTCAAATGGACATGTCGCGTTTTGCAGCTATCCCCCTCAAATATAACAACGGCCTATATATACCTGAGAAACAGCTTAAAACTAACTGATACCGAAAAAATGATACTACCCTAGGAAATAAAAAAATAGGGATCGTTCCTCTATACTAGGTGATGTTGTTGTTTTGCTATATATTCATTTATTATATTTAGTATAAATAGGAACATAGTTTCTATGCTGGAGAAAATTGGAAAATGGAGTCTGTATGGATCAAAATGTTTATTATAAACTTGGAATGACAAAGAGGTTTTTTTATGCAAATATAGTGTTGTTGCAGATAGTGAAGAATGTAGTTTTTCAGTTGAAAATAGCAAAAACTGTGAATTTGTCTTTTGACATGGATGAATACGATTCATATTGGCCTCTGAACCCTAAGCTTCAGCTTACTAAGAATATTGTTAATCCGCCACTTTTTTATCCTTATACTTAATGCAAATCTTGTAATTTGTGGAATCGGTCGAGTAATAATTATATTTCTGATGTGTAATTTGTCAATCACAGTTTCTGTTCAATGATTAATTCACTTATCAATTATATTATTACCTTCTAATTATTTTGATGTGTAGAACAAATAGGAAACATGAATAAAACCAAACAATTATTAAATTAGTTATATTAATAACACGGTATTGCGAACCGTTTTCGAATCGTGTAACAACAATTTTGATGTGGATTTGAAACTGGCAAAAATATGTATAATTTTTATGTGATTACTTTTTGAAAGGAAATAGAAATTATATCGATAAAACGCTTATCATTTTACTACTAAGTTCAAGGTGCGATTAAAATGAAAAAACCGTTGGATTAGAACTAATGATTCAATTCAATGCAAATCTATAACTTCATAATATGATCCTATAGATATTTACAATTCTACATTTCCTGTGTAGTCTACAGAAAATCTCATAAAATTGTAAATATACTTCCGATAGAGTATTTGGCAATCGATGTTAGGTTATTGTGCTGTATTTTTTTATAGACCTATATTTTCCTTTTATATATCACTGGTTTGCCATCTGCGAAGCTTTTTTTTAGTACAAATATCAATGTTCCACTATTAAAAGCATAATCCTCTTCCATTACCCCAAAATATAACTGGTGGTGTTTTTTTGTTTCCTTTTTATGGCTTCCTACTGAAAATATTATTGTTCTCCAACTTTTCTGTTGAAGATAATATTTCCCCACCGCATTTCATTTTAAATCCACTTTTTCCGTCCATATCGCTATATCTATATTTTATACAGAGTGTTTTCAAATGACACTTAGTTTGCATGTAGATACCTCTCCTAAAATTGGACCAAATGATATAAGGATATAGGGGTCCAGCTCATTTACTTTTCGAAATACGGGGTGTTAAAGTTATCAAAAATTAAATGTTTTAATATGATAAATATAAGATGGATGGATAAATTGATTTGACATTTGGCAAGTTGTTTTTGAATGTAAAAGGGTATATTTTGATGGAAAAGTTTTTTTTTGATTCTTGATCCAGTGTTGTACATTTGGAAGAATGTCAACTCTCCCCTCCCATCTCTCACGCCACTGGCATTTGAAGTAATTTTCAATTAATTTTGTGTTCCACAATGGTTTTCACGTGAAAAACGCATAACCTTTAAATATTTAAAAATTCATAGTTTTCGAGATATTCAATGTGTTCATGAAGCCATCAAGATCACTTTTCAATAATTGAATGGAAAGAATATTTTTTTTGTATTTTTCACAATAATTATCAAACTACTAATGGTTAGAAAATAATTTGTGAAACAGCAATCATCTAAAATATTGAAAGAAGACTGTTGAAAATACTTGTCCAAACTTGTGATTTTTTCAACAAAAAATGAATGACAATAAAAAATGAGATAATTACAAACTTGAATAATTTCCCATTCAAACATAATTGTTCACTAGATAGCCAACAAATTACAAGAGATGGGATGTTAATAAACTTATTTTTTATTGTCATCCATTTTTGTGTTAAGAAAATCACCAGTTTGGAAAGGTATTTTACACAGTCTTCTTTCAATATTTTAGATGATTGCTGTTTCACAAATCAGTTTTTGTAAACATATTATACCCATTGGTGGTTTGGTAATTATCAAAAAAATACAAAAAAAAAATATTTTTTTATCTAGTTATTGAGGAGTGATCTTGCAGGCTTCATAAATACATTAAATATCTTAAGAACTATAAATTTTTTGATATGTAATTAAAGGTTGTGCGTTTTTCACGTGAAAACCATTGAGGAATATTAAATACAATAAAAATAGCTTCAAATGCCAGTGGCGTGAGAAATGGAAGGGGAAAAGTAACATATTCTTCCAAATGTACGTCACTGGATCAAGAATTGAGTAACGTTTTTTCATCGAAATGTGCCATTTTCCATTTAAAAACAACCTGCCAAATGTCAAATAAATGTATCCATCCATCTTAAAGTTAAGACATTTAATTTTTGATAACTAACACCTCGTATTTCGAAAAGTGAATAAGCTGGACCCCTCAATCTTTACATCATTATGTCCAATTCTACGACAGATATCTACATGCTAACGTTGCGAGTGTCATTTGAAAACACATCAATAAAAATCAGAATCAATTTGACAAAAGACTGGGACTCTGCGCACTATAGAATTCTACCGGTTACTTTCTACGGTAGACAGCAGTCAAAAGCTTCACTCTGTACACTGTCGACAACTTTTTTCCTCTTTCTGACTTATTACCACAGTATATAGGAACGAAGTATATGTTATCTCGTGACTCCCGAGTTCTCTGTGACCTACAACGTCGTTCGGATATGGTTCGGATGAGTATCTCATCCGGCGGCCAGTGCTGGGCTGCGATCCAACCTATGGAAAAGTAAAATGAATCGTAAAGCGATCCGTTCAAGGTCATCAAAAGCTCTGACAATTTATGAATGAAATTTATAATAGTAATACTACTGGTTTGTTTCTATACTGTGTTATTACTATCTGTTTGAAAGACATTGAACTTTTTATGAACAAATTTCATAATTCTCACTGAATTTTTTGTGGTAATTCAATTTTTGATGTGGTAAGCATTTTATGAAAACTCCTGTGATTCCACTGAGATCGGACGCCTGAAGTTTCTAGAGCAATTCAGCATAGTGAGCACTGAGCAGAAGATCTTTTGGTCTGGAGCAATACAACAGGATAGCTCTGATTCGATAAAAAGAGTACCAGCTCCTTCTGCAGCAAGACCATCAGCAGTTTAATTTTATGGAACTCCCTGGCACCCATAACAGATGTAGTTTTAGACTTTTAAGCAGTGGACCTCAGAGTTCAATCAACGATGAAACCTCACGAGTATGAGTGAAAATATCATTAGCAAAATTTTGATGTTTTTATGAAAAATTAATTGTATTTGTAACTAAAACAATATGCAAACCTCTGTGGAAAGTTTCTTCTCTGTGCCGAGCTATAACCACAGTATACCAAACAACCAGTAGTGCATCTCGGCTTCGCGCATCGCTTGTGCGCAATAATTTTATTTGGCCTTGAAACGGCCATTCGGGTTTAGATACGAGGTCCGTATTAACTAACAGTTCTACTTTTTGGACAGGGAAGGATTAGTATAATTCAAAGTTGTTTTGGTATACTGTGCTATAACTGTGAGCCATCCACTCTCCATGTGAGCATGTAGTCTACTATTATTTTTTCTCATAAACAGCTCCATCATATTTGTTTTAATATCAAAATTTCATTGTTGTTTTTTTTTTGTTTTAGGTAAGTTGAACCATATACCGTTAAATGTTCCTACGATTGGTGAGTACAGTGCTAATTTATGTTTTTTTGAAGTTAATCGCCTACTTGTGATTAATAATTCCTACCATTTACGTCCGGGCCTACAGCTTTGAGATCATTAGGCCTTATTATTATCATTACCATTTCTTGAAAACATAAAAATAGATCTTATAGAAAGAAGCCTGGCTTCATGTAAGTACAAAAATTAATTATGAAAAAAAAATGTATTCCTGAAAAATAGAGTGAATTGAATATATTGAATAAATGAGGCTTTCACTTGATGTAGATCCATACTGAATGATGAAATGGAACAATT
>CAJUYI010002646.1:15955-29399 GCA_910591695.1 Galerucella pusilla | reverse complement strand
AGCATCTGTATCCTTATCACCTCTAAAAGACACTGCAAACTCTTCGGAATTACATCCTAATCAAGCAGTAGTACTAGATGAAGTTGGAGAAGGAGAAATGGTTGAAAACAAACTTGTAATACCAGATGAAATGGTTAGATATTTGAACCAAGTAGCTGATAATCAAAACGTAATGAGTTGGTCAGATGCGAATCAAAAATCTTTAGAAACTTCTTCACAAATGATACCGTCATTACCTTCACCTCAGAATATGTCACCATCTACTATAAGTCAAATTTTGCCTTCACCAGGTAGTTTAAATCAAATTATTCATTCACCTTCAAGTAATTTGAACCAAATGATATCATCTCCTTCTAATAATCAAATGGTAAATTCTCCCCAATCTAATCATAACCAAATGATGCCTTCTCCTGCACCCAGTAATATCAATCAAATGATGCATTCACCTGCAGCTAATAACATAAATCAGATGATTCCTTCACCTGCTGCGAATAATATGAATCAGATGATGCCTTCTCCAGCAGCCAATAACATAAATCAAAATATGCATTCACCGGCAGCTAACAGCATCAGTCAGATGATGCCTTCACCTGGAGCTAATACCATGAGTCAGATGATGCCTTCACCTGCAGCTAATAACATGAGTCAGATGATGCCTTCACCTGGAGCTAATACCATGAGTCAGATGATGCCTTCACCTGCAGCTAATAACATGGGTCAGATGATGCCTTCACCTGCAACTAATAACATGAATCAGATGATGCCTTCACCTGCAGCTAATAACATGAATCAGATGATGCCTTCACCGACAGCTAATAATATTACTCAAATGTTGTCGTCATCAACTCGTACTCAACTGATCCATTCTCCCACTACAAATATAGCACAAATGGTACCTTCTCCTTCAGCAAACAATGTGAAACAAATGATGTCATCGCCTGCTACTAATAATATGAATCAGATGATGTCTTCTCCAAATGGAAATATGAATCTTATGAATACTAATTATCCATCTTCAAACTATGGCATGCAGAGCAATATGATGCAGCAAAGTAACATTCCTGTGAGGTGCCATTCCCAAATGATGAATATGAACTGCTTCAGTAGACCTATAAATCACGTCACATGTTACCCCATTCAACACTGGGATGGTTGTGGTTGTCAACAAAATATACCACAAGATAATCATGTATGCCGACAAATAAACGTTCAGAATAGTTATATGGGTAATAATTCAAACCATTATTGTAATAATCATTACAGTCAAAACCATCCAAATCATTATAACTGCAACAACTTCCAATCAAATTACAACTGCATGCCCAACATGTCAGAACCAATGCCCTCACCTGCAGTAGCTACTCCGGCGCCATCTGAAGTTATGACTCAACCTCAACAAGCACAAATGACAAGACCGTGTTCCCATTATACGCAAAATTGCTACTCAACTCCATCGTATCCTAATCAGTGCATTTCTAATTCACACAACTGCTCGAATTGTAAAAAACCCGGCTTTAATCAGTGTTGTAATCAAAATAATGAAATACAGTGTAACGATGTTAGTCAATCACAAATGTCACCAGGTATTTCGAACGGCGGTACCACAATGCTCGGAATGCGTCAGGACGCTTATCAAAGAACTTTGGAATACGTTCAAAACTGTCAGTCGTGGGTGAACAATTCAGATACAGTTAGTAGTAGTACACATCCGCTAAATATTGGCGAAAAACCTCATTCAAATATGGTCGTTAATGATATGACTTCGTCTCTTAGCTCTCTATTAGAAGAAAATAGGTTTTTACAAATGATCCAGTAGTATATAAGAAAAATATTTAGGATCTGGTTACAAAAATATGTAGTATTGTTGGAAACTTTGCAGAAATAAACACAATTTAATAAGGTTCATATGACATTCTCATAAATGCTATAATTTTCTTGTAATATAATCTGCATGTTGTTGACGCCAAGTTCTAAACTTAATAATTCCAATCTAAATAGAGTTGAATTGTTTACTAAAAATACTGATTGATATACATATATTTTTGTATCCAGACCCTTGTTTAATTAAGAGCAATTAGAGTAAGCCTAAATCTACCCAGGTTCGATGTGAGAGTGGGTCTATTCGTCCCTCCACTACGAGTAGTCCAAGATCCCAGAGCGATAAGACATAACTTATTTTCAAATTGATGAAATGCTAGGTTCTCAGTAGCATCCCGTGTGCTTTGAACACCTGTGTGTTTGTGGAGCTATCCTAAGAGCTGACAAAAGTTTTGGTCCATGGAAAGTGTCTGACACTTATGATACTACTTTAGAATATTATGCTACAAAACATATATGAAAATCAGACATTTAAATTTAAGTAAAGGAACTCTTAATGTTAGTCATCTTTCTCACCTGATATCTGCCAAGGTTCCCTTAGGATAGCTCCACAAACATACAGGTGTTCAAAGCACACGAGGTGCTACTGAGATCTTAACATTTCATCTATTTGAAAATAAGTTATGTCTTATCGCTCTGGGATCTTACTCTAGAGTTTATTGTAGCTAAATCCACTAACTTTACATATCTGTTTTTTCGACTTTTAATGATTGGTTTGATATAGAATTTATTTTGAGAAATTGTTGGCTGATTGTGATTGACGCAAACCAAATTTATTCCCGGAAATTTTGTCCAACCAAATAGAAGGAAGGATAATTATTATTATTAGTCTATAAGGTGTCAGATTATTGTAATATTTACCTGATTCAAGTTCTAAGACAATGTCAACTAATACAAAATATGTTTGGAGTGTTAAAGTAGTATTAATAGCTATTTAACAAATTAGCGTATCAATAACAACAAAGAAATTTGAGTACTTTTCTAAATGCTTTTGATTTTACCTTTAAAAGTTACTGCAAACTGAAGTGGTTCCTTAGACTTCAAACATATTCAGCAAATTACTTGGCATTTTTTGACCAATTAATAAAATATTCCAAACAACACAACAAATATATGTAGGTACTTACTTAAATTATCTGAAATTTTTTCAAACTTCTATGAATTTAATTTTAATGAAACAAATAATATGCTGGACAATTTATAATTTCAAACCATGCCAAACATTATAGGTTAGAATGCAGATGTGTAAATGGTGTAGATAAAGACTTTATGCTATTATTTTCTCCAAAAAAATTTTTAAAAGTAATTTTCCAATGGATACTTATGTGGTCTGTTGTAAATAATGTTTCAACAATAAATTACTATGTATCAATTATTCATATTTCACAATCTAGGCAATATAAATATCATTCAAATGTGAAGACTTCTTGTTTAAATTCCCATATGAAAATTTAATGAAATGCAATAGAGCGGCATAGATTTTAGAGATTGTCAGTAAGAATTGCAAAATAACTTTCCATAATATATTACCAATATTTAGATTATGTAGTAAGTAATAAGTAAGTAGATGATTATTTCAAACCAAAAAGCATCTCATAATTGTCTTAATTTTACTAAATAGTAAAAGGTCAAGTCTAACCATCATTATTTTTTTCAGACCTGCATTTAAAATGAATTTTCATCTCTATAAACATTACTTCTGATTGAGATATTATTTGATTCAAAAAAATGTATAAAATGTATTAAAATAATATACTTTTGGAGAGGATAAATAGTGAGCCCGATTCAAGGAATATGTTAGGCTGTACAAATATATTGTATGAAATGTATATTGTGATATGTAAATTAATTTTGCAATATTAAATTTTATAAAGGCTTTAAAGTTTTGTGAATAATTAAAATATAATCTTAGAATATTATTTTATCTTTTTTTTTGTATTATTTATGTTTTGTAAAGGGGTCTGTCTAATGATGATCTCAATACTTTTGTGTGGGGCCACATACTGCCATATTTGTACATCTTATATATGAATATTGATTGTAAATATATAATTTTATATTTTATTTTGTAATTGCAATGGAGATATATTTAATAAAGATTATGCTTAATATTTTTTGTTCCATAATATTAATTTCTATTAAAAAACCTACAAACTAACAAAAATGATTTCGAAAGTATTCCGATAGATAGTGCTGTTTTTTTCGGGGATTCACAGAAAATGTAGCGCCATGTATCAAAAAGGCTGCAAACTTACAAAAATGAGTTTGGAAGGTATTACGAGAGATGGTACTAGTTTTTCTGGGATTCACAAAAAAATGTGGCGCCATCTATCAAAAAACCTGCGAAATAATAAAAATTAGTTCGGAGGTATTCTGGTAGATGGCGCTAGATTATCAGGATTCACAGAAAATGTGGCGCCATCTATCAAAAAACCAGCGAACAAGAATGAGTTCAAAGATATTCCGCTAGATGGCGCTAGTTTGTCTGAGATTCACAGAAAATGTGGCGCCATATATCAAAAAATTTGCGAGCTTAAAAATTAGTTCGAAGGTATTACTATAGATGGCGCTAGATTTTTAGGAATTCACAGAAAATGTGGCGCCATCTATTGAAAAACCTGTGAACCAGCAAAAAATAGTTCGAAGGTATTCCGATAGATGGCGCTAGATTTTTCGGGATTCGCAGAAAATGTGGCGCTATCTATCAAAAAAAATGGCGAATTAAAAAAAATTGTTTCGAATCTACTACGATAGATGGCGCTAGATTTTTCGGGATTCACAGAAAATATGGCGACATCTATCAAAAAACCTGTGAACCAGCAAAAAATAGTTCGAAGGTATTCCGACAGATGGAGCTAGATTTTTCGGGATTCACAGAAAATGTGGCGCCATCTATCAAAAAATTTGCGAATTAGTTCGAAGGTATTACGATAGATGGCGCTAGTTTTTCTGGGATTCACATAAAGTATGGCGCCATCTATCGGAATACCCGCGAACTAACAGCTTTTTTCATTACATTTGTTTCACATGGTTTCCGATAGATGGCGCTCAACTAGTATCGTTTATTGAAGAGTGGAGAGAGGAGGTAAGGGAATAATAAAACAAGTCAGTCTTGAACTATATACAATCAAACAGAAGCACAGAGAGAGCAGTTATCATCCGCGACGTCCTTTATAGCAAAGTTTTGATTCCTGCATACATGAGTGGGTTACATTTCAGATACCACTCACAGTAAGCATAATCTGTAGGTGAAAAAATGCGTTAAAAATCAAAAAACTGCATTTATCGTTATTGAGATGGAATAAAAATGTTCCGAACATATTGTAACTTAAAGTACCGATAACAACTCGGTTCATTACCACACAAAGATTGTGCATACTTACAGTCAAACTTTATTAAAACTGAAAAATGTGTTGTGTTGTTGCATATCTACTTTACAATACCCTACTGGTCTAATAAAAGTGGTACTCTAGTATTGAAGCAACTGTATTGGAGAAAATCACGTGTCAATAGATGGCACTGAATTTTTCAATATGGCTGCTATAAGGGTGAACAACAAAGGCACGCGGCCGGTCAGCTGATGGCATGACAGTAGTCTGTCACAGTTTGTGAAGGTGTTTAGTTCGTTAAAATTTTTATTAAACCTAAAAAGTTTTTATCTCAGAAAAGCACTTTCAATAGCTATATTACTTTACCATTTATACTCAAATTTTAAATCACAGATTTTAAATGACACAACAAAATTATTGGCATCTGATTTTGTTGTTCACCTTTATTGAAGTTAGAAAGGAAATTAACAGATGTCGCCCACTTCGTAGTTTTCGCCAATAGACGACAACTCGCAGACAATCATATATCTAAAATAAAATAAAAATATTTACAATAATTAAAACAATGAAATCATGTTTTAAGGAGAAATAGCCAATTGGCTTTTTTGCAGTTAATAATTTTACCTTATTTCTTCCCAAGATTATCACAGAATGATTTAAGGGTGTGAATGAATATTAAATGCTTTAGTAATATTATAATTGTATTTTTGATAGAAAAATCAAAAGCTATCAAAGTAATATATTAACGTCTATTTCAACATACCGCCTTTGGATCGAGTGTAATTCCGGAATAATAAATATTAATGTTACCAAAAGTTTCAGTCACATAGATATTATTTAATATAAATACAATGCACAAAAATAGTAAAAGATAAGCGGCTTTTGTGAAGTAAATATGTAATAATGACAATTTCCACTATTTCCAGAAATGTAAATCATAGAATACTACTATAAGAGAGGTCAATCAATACAAATATTTAGTTACCTCCCAAATAGAAGTGCAACCAAACATGCATTAATGCCTGTTTAGTTGCATACCTCCTTGTTGCTGAAATGCTGGGTTTCCCCCACGCCCGTAACTAACAAAATAACATTGTCTATGACATTCCCGTGATTTTGCGTAAGCGACAGTTTACAGTCTATAACCACAAATTGTGTGGAAATTAGTGATTTTAAGTGACAGGAGGCGTAGATATTAGTCCAGTAAATGAAGGAGGAAAAAAAAGGCAAAGTTAACATAAATTACGCCCTATTTTCATCTTCCGGTTGGAAGTTGCATTTGGTACCTCATTAAACATGAGACAAAGTTCTGCATGAAAACGCGTGCGAGGGCGGAGAAAATGGCCCCAAAAGAGTCAATATCTCCTAAAATATGGCAGTTAGAAATTTTCGGTTCAGATTAAAATTGAAGTTCAGGTCATTTTCTACAAAAATGGTCCTCACGATTTTTTTCGCAACATTAATATTTTCTGCGAAAAAATCGGGTTGAAATACCAGAAATTTTGAGACTTGTGAAATATGCAGGTTTTGTACAAAATTTGAGCTGGGGGGTGTTGGAAATCAATTATTTTCAATGTTTTGGATTGTGGAAACAATAGTAGATGGCGCCACAACATTTTACAGATTGGGAAAATCCTCGGTGCCATAAATGAGAAACCCTGTAACCAGACACTTTTGATGGATATTCATCTTTCCGAGGGTCTTGTTTTCCTCTCAAGATATACTTATTAGAAAAACGGGCTATAAGATTAATTCTAGCGAGATGGACCTCACCAGTGGACCTGAATCTAGCAACAATCAGCTTTGTACATGTGGCAAAAAACTGAAGTTCATTAGGCTTTTGGTAAGGAAAACTGAAAATGCCTCAAGAGTGAAGAATATTTACCCATAATACTCAGCAACAATTTCTTGCAGATTCTCCGCAAATGTTTGCAAATTTTTTTGCAACCAGACTGACTGAGGTTTTTGGAATAACGAGTTATAAACGTTCTCCATGTTTCATTTATTATAGAAAAATATATATTTTTTTATTTATTTATTTATCAACGGGACAACCTAATATAATGATACTTACAAGAATAATACATTATAGACTTAAATATTACATAGAAAATTTTTAACAAAAGGACAAGAGATTCGCGAGTTAATTGTCCGTGAATTGATTGAAAGTATATAAAAATACATTGCAATTATGACATAAATCTGTTCGTCACCAGTCATCATCTGATTCTTGGTCAAGAACTTCTTCTGGGTCTAGAGCTCCCTCTAGCTCTACCCCGTCAACAACTTCTTCTGAGTCTACAGTTTCCTCTAATTCTACCTCTTGGGGTAACATATTATCGCTGTCTATAATTCGAACACTGGCGTGACTCACACGAACTACAAATAGATGAGCAGACGGAGCAGACGACACGAGCGCCACGTAGAGCACACGCGCGGCGAACGACGGAGGAACGAAAGTAATAAATTATAGCGTATACATTTAGATATACTGGTTTTTCCCCGGGGTATCAAAGGTATGACTTATATACATCGATGGAAAGGTGGGAATTCCCCCATTACACTAGTTAAGGTGTTAAAATGTTGGAAATAAAAAGCAGGGAGAAAAAAAAACACAAAAAAGTGCGTTTTTTCTTGAGCCCGCGTTTTCTAATTTTATTGAAAAATGGACGACTTCGTCAAAAAAAGTAATTACACAATCGAAAGGTGGACATTCTTAGCTTTCAAATGATGTATCATAGAGACCAATCGGATCATGTATAAATTTTTAATTGATGGTTGTTCACAAAATTTCCCCGCGATCCAAAAACAGCAAAAATTTGGGATTCAATAAACAACGATTAAATGAAAATTAAAAAAAATTAGGGTATACAAATTTCAGGGATGATAAAGGACCTTATGAGGACCCATAATCAAGAAAAATTTGAGTAAATTAGTGCAATACAAAAAAAATAGGAACAAATTCCTGGCGAGGTCAAAATTGCCGGGGAGCAGAAAGTTTGACCCGTGTTCCGATAGGGCCAAAAGAGTCAAACGTGACTCAATTCACAGGTTATGATAATAGCAGAATTCCCCTTTTACCTGAATTTTGAATCATGAGAAAATATCCATTTTTCACAAAGTTATTGAATAATTTGTCCCCCCGCTGATGTGTAAATACACGGACTATGCTCTCCGGCATACAGCACAGAAGCTCATTATTCGAGGTGCGCTTGGTGCCGTTTTTCTCGAAACCGGTCAAATTTTCGAGAAAAATCCAACCGGAAGATGAAAATAGGGCGTAATTTATGTTGACTTTTTTCCTTTATTTACTAGAATATATGGGTTTAAGTCGATTTCAAGTAAATATTTTAAATGTTTAGCATTATTTCACGTTCTACATCATACTATAAAGTTTTTATTACTCAAGTGAGAAATATAGAGGAATAATATCCTACTCACCAAATTAATTAGTAAGTTTCTCTCATTAGTTTTTTTTTAAAGGAGCCGTTGAGGATACTCCTAGTGTTCTGACTACAACCTATTCAGCCATTCCGTTCCCTGTATTAGCTCATACAGGTTCTTTGCTGGTTGGTTGTAGAAGTCTTCTGGAGTCATTTGGGGTCTACCATACAGTTTATGCCTCCTGTCGTCCAGCGTCTCACAGTTGCATAGTATATGCAGAACTGTTTCGGTATCCTTTTTGCATCTACTGTAAGGCCTCCGTTATACAACCCTATTTTGTTTAGGTGCTCCTTTGTGGGAAAATGTCCCGTAAGTAGCCCCGTTATGGTGCGTAGTTTTTTCCTGCTCATTGAGAGCAGTTCTTTCGCCACTTTTTCTGATGGTTCTCTTAGGAAATTCATCCCATGTATTTGCCTGAGCGTATTATCCCAGTGTTTATTGTGTTGTTCTTTTACCCACACTTTTAACCATGACCTAGTTGAGCATCTGGGAATGCCCACAGCTGTTTTGGGTCCGTTAATCAGATTTGACGATCCTGCTTTTGCGAGTTCGTCAGCTTTCATTGCCTGCGATTCCTTTATGACCTGGGACCCAGTCCAGTGTTACACTGTTCCGAGTCGCCAGTCTTTTAAGTTCTTCGTCGCATTCCCATACCAGCCAAGATGTTATCTTAGAGCTCTGAAGTGCTTTAAGAGCAGCTTGACTGTCACTGTAGATCCTAATCTGCCTGTTGTAGGCTCTTATGTTATTTGCCATTACACTTGCAAGTATTGCATAGACATCTGCTTGAAATACCGAAGCGTATTTTCCAAGCGCGACGATTCCTTCATATTTGCTCGACTTGCTGTATATGCCCGCTCCGGTGCCTAGCTCATTCTTTGATCGGTATGTGTACCAGATCAGTTCATTCGCTCTACTTAGTGGTGGTGCGTTCTCTCCCTCAAGATTCCTACCGATATTTGATGACAATCTCGAAGTTCTTGCGAAAGGTATATCTGGTGCTCATGTGGTAAGTCATGCAGTAAGTGCGTCTGTCAACCATGAAGGTTACCTATGCCTTCTTGATCAGTATTATTAGTATTATACACAGTTAGCAAAAAAACATAATTGGAGATTTCCAATTTCTAATGGTCACTATCAGTTATGCACATTTCTGAACTTCTATGTATTTTATTGTGAATACAATTTACAGAAAAATTTAAATTGAAATAATCAGAAGCTTATAATTTCTAATGGTTGTAACCAAGTATGTTATTTTCCATTTTTGTGTCATTTCAATATTACATGTTGAAAATATTGTGTATGTAAACATAATAGAAGTGACACTCATTGAGAAGAACAAAAAGAGCTATTTTAGATTTAGCTAAGATAGATTTTGGCAAAATTTAACTGACAAAGTTGAAGTACAAAATTATATTCTATATAAGATGTATTTTTCATTAAACAAACTCCTATTGGCTCGAGTCAACTGTTATTTCTACTTGTAGTTAATGATGGAATATTAATAATAATTATGTATACTTACAGTCTAATATTATTAAAACAAAAAGTTCCTCCATTGCATTGTCTCAATATTATCATATTCCAACAAAATAAACTTAGATTGACATGTTCTTGTTGTATTTCCTTCAGTTTCCTGAAAAGCATACAAATTTCAAAATGACTTTTAATTAATTAATTCAATTAGTGAGTTTGTCTCATCAGCAAAACAATTCCTGTTTGATAAAACCAAAAGTGTGAGCAACAAAGTGTCTCTAATTTAGTTGCCGGCACATGAGGGCTACGCTTCCGGTACGCCATGATCAGTGCCACTGATATAAATTGACAATTGAAAGGGTCTATGTTTATATTTGAACCTAACCTCTAAGCTTCGTTTGCGTTTGAGTTGAGTTTTCAATTTATTTCTTTTTAACACCAACTCAAATAGAGAACGACGCAAGTACGCCTTCATTCAAAGAGTTTACTGAACAAGGTAGACAACCAGGTTATTGAAACTGGGTAAGAGACCTAAGTCACCAGGTACCAACCTGGTGACTGGACACTGCACCCTGAGGTAACATCTGCACAAAATGAGCAAATTTAGTGAGCCTCTGCTTCTGCAAGAACTAATAAGGATTTGGACAGATGATGCACTTTGTGGAGGAACTTCTGAAAATCCTTCCAGTCAAAATATTGGCCTATATAGAAGAAGCTTCTGGAATTGAGGTAGATAACATGGTAATGGTAAAAAGATTCAGTTCAAGTGCCTGGGCTGTTGTGCACAACATATTTGGCAAAAGTTCAAGTGACAAAGTTATATTCTAATATGAGATATATTTTTCAATAAACCTCTTTATGCTCCTTAAGTTAGGTTAGGGTAGTATTAGAATATTATCATAATAGGTTATGGCTTACTTACAGTCCTGCATTCTTTAAAACATGCATTAATTTCATAAACGTTTAAAAATTTACATCACAATAATAAGCTTTGAAAAATGTGTTGTTTTCTTTTTCAGAAAATCAAACAAAATTTAAGCATTATAGTAGCTATGTTATTTTTTTGAACTATTTGAATTTACAAATAAGAACAAGGAGTACTAAGAATGAAATAGTTAAGACTGGAGGAACTCTTATTATTGCTTATCATACATTTCTACAATACCCTACTGGTCCAATAAAAATGGCTACTCTGGTTAATGAAGCAACTGAATTGACGAAAACTTGTAGACAATCATGTATCTAAAATAGAATAGAATATTTACAATGACTACAAAGAAATCGTGTTGAAGGGAGAAATAGCCTATTGGCTTTTTAGAATCTTATAATTTGAATCGTAAATATAATTTAGCAGAATTATTTCTTCCTTAATGCTATGTATCTTAATATTAAGATGAACAATTTTCACATAATGATTAATTGGTGTGAGTTGGTTATTATATATTGTAGTTTTTATAGGTGGATAAAAAGGTATCAAGATCTATTTCAACATACCTACAAGTTATTTCTCTGTGAAGACGATGTGGAAGACCAACGATTATAAACCCTACAGGATTGCTTATTCGCTTGAATCTTTCGTCGGTGCTTACGTCACCAGTGGACCTCGACCGATTTAAAATATACTGCAATCGTTAATATTTTCCACTTTTTTCTAGTTTATTTGCAAAAAATAATAATAAATTAATTTTTTTTGGTGATATGTTATTTTAAAAAGTTATATTTAGTTGTATAAGTAGTTATAAAATATAAATAGATGTTTGAAACAATAACTTTGAATTGAAGAAACTTGCTTATAATTTATTTTGCACAGAAAGAAAAGCAAATCTACGAGCTGTGTTTATGGGTTAATTGATGGGTAAACTCAGAATTATATATTTTTCTTCTTATGGGGAAAATAAAATAGACGCCTCATGCACTAATAAAAAATTTATTAATAAACAATTTTTTAAAACCTGTATCATCTCTTGTGGTACTCACACATTTTTTTCTTCAAACATTTTTTTCCTAATACTTGTTCGAAGTTTACAAAGGTGGATTCATGCAAGCAAAAATTAATACTTACATTACTTTAAAACTAAAACTAAGAACTTATAAAACCATGTAATGTAGATGTTTATGTCAGAAACTGAGAAGCTAAGGCATTCTTTTTAGTTTTAGCTTATATCTTAATTTCTAATTTTTTTTGCATGATCATCTACATTACATGGTTCTCTGTTCTAAGTTTTAGTTTCAAATTAATTTTAATTTTTGCTTGCATGGGGAAATGTATAAATTGAAACGCGAATCCAAAAATTTTGTATTTACACTGAAATAATGTGCTTCGTATTTATAGACTTTCTTGATTGACAATTATTAATAAACAACACCTTCAAAATTGAAAAAACGGATAAAATATCGTCAAAACACACTTTGTAAATAAACGATAAACCATAAAATTGAAAAGGTTAGGTCCAGTGATGACGTATTCGTCCGACTTGAGCGAGGCGAACACAGAGTTAAATGGAAATAAGCAATCCTGTAGGGTGTATAATCGTTGGTGGAAGACGCCAAGCCAGTTTTTCAAATATGACAATTTCCAGAATGTCATTTGCCATCTATCAGAAAGTTACCTCTCTAATGGGTATGCAACCAAACATGCATTCATACCTGTTTAGTGGCATACCTCCTTGTTACTCATAGCATTGTATAAAGATAGGCCTATCTTTATACAATCTTATAGTTGAATAGTTGTAATGCACAGAATTATGGAAAGTAGTAGTAGTAATAAAGGTCGAAACTATTAATTGGTTGTAACAGTTAAATTCACAATATTTCAAGACACAATTAAAAATCAATCATTGGAGGAAGAAGATAGAACAATATTGTTTTGAAATAGTTGAATTTACAAATAAGACACTTACCAATGACTACTAGAACTGACTCAGATACCTAATAGTGAAGACTGGAGGAGATCCTTTTATTGCTTATTGTACATGTTGTTCCACAAAATACCCTACTGAAGGATGAATGAAAGACAAATTGGGAAAAGTAGAATTCGATAGATGGCGCTCTGAAATGTCAATTTCATCTTGACAACGAGTAAAACAAATCAGCTGCCGTATAAGCCATTTGATATTTAAGTGGTTTTATTTTGCTGTTTTAGTTATTTTCAGTGTGTGTTTTGTAAATCTTTTGCTTTTTCTTTGATTGTGCTTTAGTATTTTGTGTTGTTAAAATAAATTTTGACTCCTAATATTTTTATTTTTGGAGTAATAGGTATGGTTAATATTTGTGAAAAGTACAACAAGCGTTCAATTAACTGTTTAGTTTTAGGTCTG
>CAJUYI010002645.1:0-29425 GCA_910591695.1 Galerucella pusilla | reverse complement strand
AACTTTTTCCAAGTGAGCGTTCCAAGTAAGTTTCTTATCTAGGATAATCCCCAAATATTTTACTTCCGCTGCAAATGGAATAACCTCACCATTGTAGGAAAGTGGTGGAAGATCCTCCAACTTCCTTTTTCTAGTGAAGGGAACTATTACAGTTTTGCCAGGGTTAACAGACATCTGTTCCCTCTGACACCAACTGTGGACATCGTCCAACGTTTTTTGGAGGATATTATATGCTACTCTTCCTGACTTGGTCCTTGCCAAGATGACAAGGTCGTCTGCATACGCTTGCAGTTCTACCCCTTCTCTTTCGAGATCGCTAAGCAAGTTATCCATCAAGATAGACCACAGTAGGGGAGATAGTACTCCGCCTTGTGGGCATCCCCTGGAAACCTTAAAGCTGATGGTCTCGTTCTGAAGGGATGCAGCAAAGAGGGGGACTGAAATACCTTTCTGGGGGCCTGAACCCTACAAAATACATCGAAATAGGTACAAAATTATGATTTCTCATATAAAAAAACCTCAAATTTTTGTGCATGTACGTCAAAAGGCGTTAAGGTTATTGTAAAAAACGAAAATTAAAATTTCATGTTCAACACCCTGTATCTCTCTTAATATTAACATTTTATTAGGGCTTGTTGGTTTAAATCGCAATATTTTGAAGGGTAGATTGTACTGTGATTCCATGTAAAATTACTTAACGACCACCCTGTATTCCTAATACCTACAATATTTGCAGCTGAATGACTTAGCACAATAAACTGAAAAGCAAATATTGAATTGAGTAGCATCTCCTGAAAGTTTAAAAGTTCAAAAAGCCCGCGTCTTTAGTGATAGTTCAAACATGTAGCCAAGGTAGGCGCTAGTGTCTGAAAACTTGGATTGGTATAGATGAAAATACATGCATGAAGTCAAAAAATCATAGAGTCTGTAATAAAGGGAGTTTTAAGCTGAAATTTCACATACACACTCTCAAAGGATGAGGGAATGTGGAAAAAATCAACTATCTCGTATCTACGATATTTTGTATACGAGGGTATGCGAAAGTTAGTGGTACGGAAATTCGAAAAAAAAAGAAAACAAACTTCAACATCGTATATTTAGAGGAATGAATAGTTGTAGTGATTGTGACGTCAGGTGTACAAGATTTAAAAAAAAGTCAACGTGTAGGTATAGATGAAAGCCAGCAAAATGTAAAATAATCTTTATAGCTGCGTATTAACCCGTCCAACTGATAAAAACTTTATTTAAAAATCATAAACATTTCAAGGTATTAGCCGTCAATAAATCCACAATCCGTAACGGAATTTATCAAAATCCAGTAGATGATTAATTTATCCTTAGATAAATTTAACGGCTTAACTACGAGCAAAAAAAAATCATAAAATCGAACAGAGCTGAAAAATCGACATCCTCACACCGAAATATTATATTCGTTTGCATACAATGAGTCGTAAAAGATTTTATAGAACACCAGCAATAAAATCGTAAAATATTGTGATAATAAGAAAACTTTTCAAGATTAATAAATGCCATCTAATCAAACAATGATTTTATGTTCGTCATACAAATTTTAGAAGGTTTATTTTGATTATTTTTTTTTCCTACCAGTATACATAGGCGTGCCTACAGGTGGGAATGGTAGTCATGGCCCACCCTAATCGTCTCACCCCAATTCCACAAAATATCAATCTATCAAAAACTTTTATAATTTTTTAATTTTAACGTTCTTTCAATGTACGAGGAATGAGTTTTTTATTCTTAAAATGAAAATGAAAGATTCCGATTTGATATTCGACCCCCCTAATAAAATAGTCTGCGCACGCCTATGCCAGTATATCGATGAACGCACGTCAACGTTTGACGTTGAAGCTATACTGGAATCGAGATTTGATATTAGATACGAGGGTTGTCATTCGCGAAAATGTTTACGATAGTGGGCGCTGCAGTTTATATCAAAGCTGTCAGTGGAATGGGGAAAACAATGCTAACTCCCCTTTGTTTCAATACACGTACTGTAATGGCAATTTGGTTTGTTTTCCCCATTCCAATTTTGCTCGTTTTCGCGAATATAACAACATAGTAGTTGTCTGTCTACAAGCATCGAAGGTCAACATCAACTGTCATCTTTAGCTACCTTACAGGCGCGTTCTCACTAGTCGATTTTAGTTGAACGATTTTTATTGATCAACGAAAATCGAATCAATTTTTGGTTCTCATGTTTCAACGAATGTGGAACCGATAGTTGAAAGGAAAATGGCGACTAACGAGGTTGTCCGTGCGGGTGTTGGGTTCATTTGCGAATTAATTATTACAGAACTGAGAAATATGTTATCAGAATGGAGGAAGAAACGAGCCAAACGTAACATTTGGTTTCGAAAATGGATTTTGAGAAGGAAAAAATTTGAAGAACTTTCTAAAATAGAGGAAAGTCACCAAATATGGAATACCATTTTGTTTTTGGAATATAAAAAAAAACTTCATATAAATTAAATCAGTTTAATGTTTTTACTAATCAGTCATACATTTATATGTAGTAATTAACAGCCTTTAATCAAATATATTATTTATCAAATTAAAATCTAACACAAAAAACAAAATCACAAATGAGTAACCAAATATGGAATAGGTATCCATATAGGTATGGAATATAAGCATAAATCAACATAACAATAACAAAAATGGACATTAATATCTTTGAGATCAAATAAATAAATATAATATATTGTTATAAATGGAAGAAGTTACATAATTACTTGCAAAAGTCACAGATCCAAGTCTCAAACTCTGGACCAGCACAATCATAATGTGCCCAGAGCCCACACATCAAGCATTTAATTTAATATTCCATAATTAGACACCGACGACTGTCCACATTTGACAAAAGATCACAAAATAGTGAAATAAACATAACCGATATACTAAATAGTATAACACTTACGTAAACAAACATAACAGCTGGTAATGCTCGTTTATTACTTACCTTCAAAATTTTCTGCACGACAACAAAACAAAACACGCCTGCCACACGTGAAGCAATCGCGCAATTGACTCGATGGTGTGAGTGCGATAGTAAGTAGACCGAATGAAACATAAGATGGTGGAGTGTTGCGTTTCATACTTATAGTCTTAGAGAAATGAAGGCAATCCATATTAGGATACTATTCCATATTTGGTGACTTTCCTCTACACTTGAAAATTTTTGAAATAGATACAATTTTGCCTGAAGCTGTAACTAATACTAGTCCAAACATTGACACAGAAACTGACATCAATCAATGAACAAACGGACAATTAAATACCAACTTTAAAATTGCTATTTATCAACACAATTTTATAGACATTTTATTTGTCAATTTCAATTTTGACATTATATATATTAGCCTTTACATTTCCGTAGAAATGATTAGCGCTCCATCTTGAAGCTCTTAGATTCCTTCATTGCGGTGAATCACTCCGCCTTGTAATCTGAGGTCTCTTCTTCTTCATAGTTTTCTGTTTTTTTTGCCTTGTCTACAATTTCCCTCCACTTTTTTCTGTCCTGGCACAGTTTATTCCAGTTTCTAATATCAAGAGTTCTAATGTTCTAATGTTTGGTAAAATAATCAAAATCTAAACGTGTTTTATGAAAGCATTCTGTATTTTTTATATAATGGAGTTTTTAGATATTATTTTTTAATCACAAGTTTTGTTCTGATAAAGCTCAACAAAATGAATTGTGTAATTTAAAATAAGTATTTTTCTCTAAGAAAAAAACACTAAATATAATCATAAACATAAACACTGAACATTTGACTCCTTGACTTCCAAACTGAACACTGAGCAAGATGAATCGCGCATCAAAATTGTACGGTGACTCTTACATGAACGATAAAAGTAAAAGAACGATATGGATTCAACTTTTGTTGAAACGATTTTTATCGTTCACACAGGGGTTTTCATTCGATTTTAGTTGATCAATAAAAATCGTTCAGCTAAAATCGACTAGTGAGAACCCGCCTTAACGTTGAGTCAGTCGAAAAAATGGATTTAAGCTGAGAAAATTTTTGCGGAGAACATATACCTTGTACTGATAAAGCGCAAATACGCCGAAACCACTCTACAAGTTATGTTGTCCCTTGTAATTGCAAATCAGAATGGTTGATATTAAAAATATTGAAGATATACCAGCCCAGTTTGACTTTGAAGTGTAATTCAATAGCCGCCGGGGCCTATAGCCCGGGAAGTAGTTGTTGCTCCTCAGTTGAGCGGTCACTAAATTTGAAAAATATTTTTGAAGCGTAGAATATTTATTATAATCATTCTCTGATCTGATGTATGAATTTGATGAAAGAAGTAATTATTATATTTATTGTCCATCTTTTAATTAACAATTTTTAATATACCCCGTATCCGACTTAGCGGTAACACTAGGCAGTCAAACAGCATTCAAACAGTAACGATAACAAGGACTTTAAACCTTTTCGTGGCATCGTGTAGAGTAATAGCGGGTCGAGAGAGAGAGAAAGAGTAAAAGGTGGGGCGTCGACCAGATTTGGGCCAATAAGTGAGAATTTGTCCCCACTTTATTGTCCAAGAATAACAGAAATTGAGTGGTGGCAAGGTCACGGGACAATCAGATATCAATTAATGCTTATGTTGATACAGCGTATGAAAATTGAATCGTTCGAGTCGGATTTTAGGAAGTTTTAAGTAAATATACCGGGATATTGGAAAATATGTATAGTACTTTCAATAGTCTTCTTGGTGTGCGTCATCGTTTGTGACGTATATCCGGGGTTTCAGTATGTCGTTTATTATATTTGCTATTTTGACTTATGGCTAACCTTAAATTTGATGAATCAAATCATCAGGATCGTATTCAGCCAAATTTTAAAAGGCCATGAAATTAATAATTACCAGCTTCTATTTATAGCTGGAAGATACTTGAGTTTTCAAAATACTGATCTTTTCCGTGTATCAAGGCATATTTTTGTATTATTTAAATAAATGAAACAAAAAGATTAATATTCACTTCTCATAAATAACAAACAACAAAGTACAGACCTGTCGAGAACTGTCAGTGTAACAGTGAAAAGACGTAAGACACATTGCCGCTACGAAAGTAACGCCTTCATAGTATTTTGAATTCTCGATAGATTGATTGCGCTTGCGCGTAGTCCAAACATCAACCAATCAAATAAGTCAAAGATTAGGGTTAACGTTTGTAATATATTTAAACGGTTCATTATTGTGATATTTTGATTAGGATTAATCTCAGATCTGCCTTTTTTCTATTTCTTCCTACGTAATGTGTTAAAGGGACATTAAAAATCGATGACGCACACCAAGAAGGGTATTATTTCAACCATAACAAGAAGGGAGAAACTAAGGGGAAGGGGAACTATCTCAAAACTAATTTTATTTGTTATATTCTTAAATATACGAAAGAAGGAGCAAAAAGTATATCCCCAGTTCTTTAAGAACTCTAATGCTAGCAATTATATTAAATTGAAATAAAGGCAACTAATTGTTGAATTAATTTCATTTTTATGGAAAAAATATTTGAAAATTCTAAATTATTGATTATTATTTCGATATTTTAATGTATAATATATATTAAATAAAAGGGGTCCATGCAGTGAATGCAATTGAAACCAAACCCTCGTATATTTGCTTCTTGATATTATTATCCTCAGTATTCACTCCATAAGTCATAAAAAATATTCTTTCCTCTGATGAATTTGGTCAAGATATTGTGTCGAGATTATTGAAAATATTATAATTGTGTGGCGAAAGATGAAGAAAGTGCTGGTGGAAAATTTTGGTAATCTTTATTAGAGCAACAATATAATATAAAAAGATTTTGTGGAATATTAAATATAAACTGATATTTGTTGATTGTAGAAGCATTAAAAGGGCGTTATTAACTTTAAAAGAGAAAAAATGGGCTCCCTAAATCTCAATATATATTTTTTAATTTTCACACGAAATTTGCTTAGCTTGTTTGAAGTTTTTCCACAAAATATTGACTCACTCTCAACATCTGACAACACTGGAAGTATTAAGAAGCTCGTAGAAGTGACATCTGACATATCTTCGCGTCATTTGTGACCAATCAACTGGTCCACTGTTAATATTTCTTGCTTATTAAAAGCTTTAAAAAATTTTCAAGGAAAAATCGACAATAACATCTGGCAAAGCTTATAGAAGTGACGTCTGACATATCTTTATGCCAGCAGGAAGCTGACGTACTGGCTTCACGGTATAATAGTTCACTCAAATTTCACAATTTTTCTTGAAAATAACAATCGTACAAAATAATTTTGGAGCAATTCGACAGCAAGCAAGAAATCAGCAATTATGATACAGTATCAAGAAGAAGCACCATCAGCATTGTAAAGAATGTCATTAAATATTAAACAGATGGCTCTCTGAAGCAATAAGAAGTACTGAGATAGACTCCGTTTCACACAAGAAAAAGCCACGTGAAATTTGTCAACTGTCTTGAGCAGAAGCCAAAATCTCTTGTTTCTATATTTCGCTTCGTACGAGCCTTTCATGCCATCGGCGTTACAAACGACAGCCATTTTATGATTATATTGTCAATTTTACAATATGGCACGCATACGACTGCAACTTCACGTTGGTTCTTCTTACGTGAAACGCAGTCTAGGAGTGTATGTACGGTCGAGGTACCAAACACTCTGGAAGCTTGGGAAAAGTTATCAGAAGCCATTAAAGGGCTTTTGTGTACTTGTGTTATTAGTTCTAAAATGAGCTGAGCAAAAAGAACATAGTCACCTAGATTATAGAAAAAGAATTTTTTTTTGGTGATTTTTGAACCTCAGAATGGGACTGTAAGAAGCATTATTTATCAAAAATATCATATCTTTTGAGACAGTATGTATTTATAAAAAAATATATAATTTTTTAACAGTGTAAACAAACTAATAGCCACTATTACCGTTTTAATCGAAAAAATTTCGAAAAATAATTTCGCTTTAATCAAAATCATAGACGCCGTCAAAATTTCTGGCTAAACTGTTTACTATTTCATTCATTAAATCCATCCTAGCGATAGGCGGAGCGACAGGATCGCTCTCCGCCCATTTTCTCTATTCCCTACGCGCATAGAGCCCACATTTGCCGGCGACTCCGTTTTAGAGACCACCTCTTCCATTTTATTCCACTTCAGTATGTGGATTTCGATAACAAGCAGTGCATCGTCGGTAGATAATGGGGACACACGCTTAAGATAAAAATTTACGTCTTGATGATAATCGTGGATAAGTGACAGAGATTTTTCTTTTCAAATCAGTGATTCTTCTTTTTGGACTTTTATTAGTGAGATGGTTTTAAAATTGATACAGTTATAGACGATAAAATGACTTTAGAGCTAAGTGCGCATCCTGTAATGCCACTGGACTTTAGTAATTGTTCCAACAGGGATGATTCTGGTAGTCCCGAAGTGAACGTTTCCGATTCCCCGAATTCCAGCCCGCCGGCGGGTAGTAGTGCATTTACCATTGTTACCCCAAAAGGAAGAGATGGTGAGTGTTAAATATTTATCGTTTTTGTTAACTTCATTGTTAATATTATCAACTTCTTAGATTCCATAGCGAATGTATTTTGTTTTGTCGTTTTGTTTCGACTCCATTTTATTCGGCTTCAGCTTAAACTAAATGTTTCACCTTTTTTTATGTGCTGCTAATAGTCCTTTCAGAAGTTTTCACCACCAAAAATATTTTGGTGGTAGGTACAGATGTATGGTTACAATTTTAGCATGTTTCTATTTGAATAATAAAATTACATTAGAAATAAAAAAAGGAACGATAAAGTTTACAGACTCCACGTTACCTAAAGTTGGAGTCAAACTTTCAACTTACAATTTATGGAAGATAAACAGTGCCTCAAAGCACGAAAAATTTGCTAAAGTAGATTATTGAAGTTTACATCAAGGTTATACTTATTTGCAATAAGAACTAAAAAAGAAGAAATGACGGATATAAACCCAAAACATCCAATGTCTTGTTTGAAGCCCCCGATGTTACTTATTTAATGATGAAGGTTGTAATGATAATGGGAATTGCTGGAGCGTGCTGTTCTAGTGAACTGAAATGGACAATGTTGAGTCAAGGCATGGGTTCATTATTGTTGCTAGGTATTCCTGATTCTAAAAATGAAATGTCACACTAAATAACAAAGTTATTTCAAAATAGTTCTAAATATCATTGTTATAAAATCCCACATGACCAATTTTAATTCTAACTTCTTCAAGCGATATCAAAATGGAAAGTGCTTAAGCCAGCCTGTCGAGAAAAACTCGATTTTTTTCAATTCCAAGTAAAATTGCAAAATATCTGAACTTTGAGAGCTGTAAGGAGCTTTCTGGACACTCCCTTGGCGAATACTGGAGTTGATTTTTTAGCTCTCAAGCGACATGACATGGCATCTGGAACAGTGAGGAGGAGCTCCATCGTGAAGGAAGAATTTTTTTAAAATTCATGCAGGGGTATAGTCCAGCCAAATAACACTTTTACAAAGAAACACCCCTGCGTGACCAGGGGTGTTTCCAGATATATTTGGGGGGTGAAAAGGAGTGGAATTTTGGATTATTGCTATTTCCGTTGAAAGTTGACGTCGGAGAGAAAAGTGTACAACAAAAAAGTTGTAGATCATAAAAAGGTCTACAACTTTTGTGACAATGATTTTTTCATACAACCTCAAAAACTTCGAGAAAAATGCGAAATACCGCTCGTTTTTTATTTTCCATTTACACAATACTAATTTCATTTTGATAAAATTTGGTGAAAGTGTACCTTTTTATGTCCGAAAAATCCACAAATTTTTCCAGATCAAGGGCCAAGAGATAATCACGTTTCTCGGCCCATTTACAAACGTATTTAAAAAACCTCGATTGATGTAGTTTCATTAATTTACTAATTGTTAGGGTACCTAAATATATGATAAAGTTTTGCATCAAATAATAACACTAAGGGCGAGTTGTATCAAACACTTGAACTCCGTTTAATGATAACTGATGTTTAGACTGTGGCTGATTGATGTATTTAGTGTCATTAAACAGAGTTTAGATGTTTGGTACAACTCGCCCTATAAGGATCCTTTGTTTTTTTCCGTGCAATTGAATAGTGCTATTGGGTTTCAAGAATTATTTGAAAATTTAAACAAATTATTAACAATCAGTAAAAAAAAGATGGTTGCAGAATTCAATTTAATTTTTTATTTTTCCAATTTTTAAGTATGTTTCTAAATAGGGACTGTATTATTTTATTATTTCACAAGAAAGTATAACTCAAAACGAAAAAATGGCGAAATGAATGAAGTATCTAAGAAAATTTTCCAAAGGAGAATTTTAATTTGAAAAATATTTTTTTGGGCCGAAAAACGTGATTATCCCTTGATATTTTGATCTGGAAAAATTTATGGATTTTTTGGACAAAAAAAGGTACACTTTCACCCAGTTTCATCAAAATGAACTTATTATTGTGTAAATGGAAAATAAAAAACGATAAAAGTGGTTTTTCGCATTTTTCTCGGAGTTTTTGAGTTTATATGAAAAAATCATTGTCATAAAAGTTGTAGACCTTTTTATGATCTACAACTTTTCTGATGTACACTTTTCTCTCCGACATCAACTTTCAACGGAAATCGTAATAATCCAAAATTCCACCCCTTTTCACCCCCCAAATATATCTGGAAACACCCCTGATCACGCATTTATTTTCTCTACGTTTATTATACGCCTCTTCACCATATCCAACTGTTCCCATCCTGTTAACATTTTTTTTTGCTTCAAAGTAAGCTAATTCGCCTAGTCTAGTTAACGATCTAGTAAAGTGTAAGCTTTGTCCAGCTCCTAAACTTTTTTGGTTTTTGAGCTATCTGTGTAGCAGGCCATTGGAGGTCCTTCTTCCCTGCCACCCTGCCTGCTGTGTCTTTTTTAGTGTACGGATAGTGTGGGTGCGGGTTCGAAGGTCACTAACCATATGTATCAAATCAGAAAACACTGAGGTTACCAAAATGTGAGATTACCAATATACCCGCAGAAATTAATGATGGTTGATGTTTCCTGCACACTGGTTGACGAATTTCCACTTTATCATTCAATCTCGAAATAATTAAGTACCATTTTTTTTGCTTAAGGATGCAAAATACCAGAAAATTGCTTCTTATTATTCATATTGTCACTTTGAATTGTCAAAGTGACATAACTGACATTTAAATAAAAAATTCGCTGGTGAAAGACTTTTTAGAATCGCTGAAAACTAAATATTTATTTATCTTACGGATTTTATTTGGAAGTTATGATTAAACGCAATAAAAGAAAACAAAAACGGTGAGCATGTCTTTGTTGAATCGTATAACCCACATGATAAGACTGCATTTAACTATATCTCTTATTAAACTTAAAAAAATACTAGTTCAGTTAGAGTACACTCATTTTAAATTTGCAATAAAAAAAACGCCGTAGTAATGAGATAACAAAAAAAAACGTTCCTTTAATATTTGATTTACGACATTGTCGACCCTCGGAATACATTAAAAGTTTACACACGATCATAAATACATCAAATAAGCTGTCAACTGATATATATGTACCTACCAATGAAATTAAACGCAAACAAATAGATAACTCTTTCAAAAAGTTACCGCCTTTTATCGGTCCCAGTCACTTTTACTTTTTATTTACCAAAAAATGGATCAAACAAACTGATAAGTAATATCCAACAAATGTTTCAATCTGAATTCAATTTATCTTCCGATGAAACACATGGGAGGGATAACAAAAAAGTAATTATCAATAAAACTAGAGACTGTAATGTATAGGATAACAACGAAACGTGAAGATTTAGGTATAAAAACCCAAAATGGAAGACTTTTGTTGCAAATAAACCATTGCTGGACAATAGTCGTGAAATATTATAGAGACTGGCTGAAGAAAGAAGATGAGGCAGCATCAACAGATTAGCCAGGATGCTTTGAAAACAATCCTGGAACTGGAGGACCAGAGGTTTGATCTATGGAGTCTTGGAATGTTGGATATGTTGAGTTTTCAGTATTAATTCCTTAGTAAAATGAAAATTTCTGTTTATTTTGTTAAATCATGACTGATTTCGGAAGAAATTGAGAGAGAAATCTTAGCTAGAGTAGAGGGAAAGTGTTTGTTATCAATCAAATTGGTAAGAAAAGGAAGGAAAGAAAGATAATAAAGATATAAAAGGAAAATCTTCCGAAATACCAAAATGAGGTACAAGCTTAGCAAAACATCTGCCTGAGACGAACCATACTACGTCAGGAATGATTAGCTTTATCGGGAATTACACTAGAAGAAGATCCTCGAAGTCATGGAAGCCAAAGCCAGGAGAAGATTCGAAGAGCTGAGGACACACCCAAAAACCCAAACACTCAACTGAGACAACTACACCAGAGAGGACTACAACAGACACACTCGACCAAGGAGACAGCTCGAATATGGACAGCAGTAAGGACAAACAGCAACACCAACACTTAGAGATCCTGCCTGTCCATAAAAACGATCGGCAGGAAAGCTAGTAAGGCCAGCTTTAAAAAGTGGATCCACTCTATAAGGTCGTCTTTAGTCGCAGTACGTCAGCAAAGGATTTGTACTTTAAGAGGCAGCGACATACACACACACATACCCCGCGAGCGAAAAGAGAGAGAAAAGTGACTATCACTACCTCAAGAAAAACAGAGGAACGCCAGAACTTTTCCATAAACCAAGAAAAGAAGATGAACTAGCCCAGTAGATCGGACTAAGGCCTCATCGAAAGAGATGAGGAGTGGAGGAATGTTCTTCCCGCGAAGCATTGCTCCTAGAGGAAGGGACAGGTTTGATAGAGGTGTGTGTGTGTAACAAAATAAATTTAGATTTGAAATAAAAATGGGGGAAATAGAAAGCGAGATTATTACGAAAATAATAGAATGGCGGACAAATTGACCAGATCAGACCTAACCGAAACAGTTCATACTATAACATTTGTTAAATTTTATTGCAGATTTTTTGAGTGAAGACAAGAATACACTCAATACTGTGGTAGGTCTATTGACTAGGCACTGTAAGCTGAATTGGTACTTAAAACTGATAGAATTGATAGATGAAAGACTTTGGAAAGTAATATAGATAAAAAGTAACAGAATGGATTTGAAACTGTTGCAAAGCATGGGTGTTGAGAAGAACATAAAACAGTTTATAGATGAAATTAGAGAAACATTATATTATTAATTATATCGAGAGGAAGTAGATATAGCAAGTGAAGTATTAAAAACATTGAAAATTGGGAGGGAACAAAATTTTTAGAATGTATAGTAAAAAATATTCTGTATGTATTAAAAATAATAATAATAAACTTGATTTCTTGCTGCAATTGTACAAAGTTCACACAGACAACAAACTGATGAATGGAAGCCACATGTTCGCATAGTAAGTATTAAGAATGGAATGAAAAATAAAATGAAATTAAAAAAAATGTACGTACTGAAATCATCTGAATGAGACATATACGCGATGTCGTTGTGTGAAAAACTACGATTTTTTTTCATTGGCGTACTGTGAGCCAAATTAAGTTGGAACATAATTTGAACTATGATAATAGATAAGGCTTTTACTTTATGTAGATCCATACCAAATGATGAGATGAAACAATTTAATTTGTTAATATCTACGAGGCTTGTTCAATTGAAACCCATCTTTGATCCAGGAATAATTTATTGACAAGTACAGTTACAAATAACTACCACTACAATTGAAGGACATATCCCACTGTTTCACCAACCGATGTATACCCTGCTTATAGAATTCTTGTGGCTGCTTTTGGAAGAATTATTTCACAGCGTTTTGTACTTCTGCGACTGAAAACGGTTACCTTTTAACGCCTTTTTTAGTGGCCCAAAGATGTGAAAATCGCAAGACGATAAATCGGGACTATAGGGTGGATGCTCTAATATCCTCCATTTCTTTCGTTGCAGATTTTCTTTCACTACGTCGGCAACATGAGGCCGATCATTATCACATTTGAACGGATTGTTAACAACAAACGCCATTTCAAAGTCACAATACTTAAAATCGCTGTCAAATATAAACGAAATGAACAGATCAGTGTGACGTTTGCATACACTACTGATGTTGGAAAACGTCAGTTGAATGATTACAATTTTTCCAAGGCTAACCTGACCAAAGATGGGTTTCAATTGAACAAGCTATATACATTATATTCAGATTTTAACAAATTGAATTGTTTCATTTGATCATTTATGATAATATTGTTTGTTGATTGATTTTTATTGAGTAATATCTAGTAATAATAATGGGTAACGCATTACTATCGACAATAATAATGATAATAATGATACCAACAATTACAAGAAATGTGCCATAAGAGATCCAAACATAGTTTCGGACAAGTGCAGAAGGTGTCAACAAATAACAGAGACGATACAACACATTAAATATCGGGATGTTCAGAGCTAACATTGATTACCTAAGCAGGCACAATCAACTTTGCAGCATCATCCATCAGAAGTTGACCAACAAATTTGGATTAGTTTAACACCTACACCCCCTACACAAGTATCATCCTCTTTCGGTTATGGAGAATGCTAAGGATAAAAAAGCTAACTCGGTTCTTCTGGTGGATGCTGCTGTACCCAATAATAACAATATTCTAGACAAATGAAAGGAGAAAATTGCAAAATACACTGATCTTGCAATTGAGGCATGCAGGAAAAAAAGGAAATACTACGGAAATACATACATCGAACTGCAGAAGGCTGCCATTTTGAATACATGTCATACTGTCCGTAAAGTTGTACATAGGTTAGGTTAGGTTCTATGTGAGTGGAGTCTCCACTGCGACCCCCGTTAGGTCTATTGTGGCTCACCCCTAGAGATTACAATTCACACCACAAGCCAGTGCTTCTGACGAAGTCCAGGGTTGTATTTGGTGGTACTTTTTTGAAGTCGTTCGGTACTAAAGGTACTAAAGGTACTAAAACCAAATATATTATACCCTAACTTGCCCAAAGCTGAGCATGAGCATAGTATGTGCTCCGCAGTTTCGTCCTCCAAATTACAGAACCGACAGTCCAAGGTCTGAACCAGACTCATCTTCTTCAGGTGGTAATTTAGTCGACAATGTTCTGTAAGCAGTTCCGACAGAATGCGTAGGTTTGTTCTACTCCATTCCATGATCTGCTTATTTTTTGTACTCGAAGGGTAGTATATGAAAGCCTTCGAGTAAGAGAGCCCCTATATATTTTAGGTATTTCCATTTGCGTTTAGACACGATCGGGATAGGTGAATATGACCAGCAAGGGCTGAGCAAGTGTACCTATACTTGAGATGATGATAATAGGTCTGCTCCAACCGCAATCAGAAACTGTCAGAAACGATCAGAGAATGGTCGACCATTGCAATCAGGGGTAGGAATTACGAGAACGTAAACTCGTTGTTCACTATGATCAGTTATTCTCTGATCGCTTCTGACAGTTTCTGACTGCGGTTGGAACAGACCTAAATAATATCTACAGAAGGCTGCAATTTTGCGTTTCGCATACGTCAAATGTCATATTATTTTACAATGTCAACGCCAGTGTACCAATTTATTTTAGGAATGATCCTTTTAGAACTTTTTCTTAGATTCGCCCATGAAATAATAATCCCATCTAATGAATAAGTGCATCACATGTGTACCATAAGTCATTGTTTCCGGATGAAATAGTTATACTTATTCATGAAATATAATATCATCACAAAAGATTTAACTTTGGTTTTTATTTTGATACATATGCGTCATAGGATACTCGGATTCCGATATGATTTTTTCGTTGTCACATATGGTTACAGTTTTTATATAAAAAATGTAGGAAATTATTCAACAAAAAAGTATTATAAATTTAATAAATATAATCCACTTGATTTGACAAACTAATACTCGCACAAGCTTCAATTGTGAAGTTTAGAAAACTGCAAAGAAAGGATTTGAGTGAAATTTTAGTATATATCACGTAAGGATAAGTAATGTACACTATTTTTCCTACGACCATGCGAATTTCCCGAAAATTCTGGACCTACAACTTTTGTGCAAGCCATTTTTCGATAGGAAGTAATTGAGAAAAATCTTTTTTCCCTGCTTTTCATCCCCCATTTTTCAGGGGTAGTTGTGCATCGAGGGCAACAAACTAAAAGAGAAATGTCAAACCTAAAATCGTAGTTTTTTGAAAATATATCCTTATAAAGGGCTTTATTACAGTCGATTAAATTTCATAGAAAAACTTCTCGTTTATCTCGCCAAATGTCATTGACTTCTAAAAGCGGCGTTCCCATAAAAATTAAGAAAAAAACCCGGTTTTTTGATCCATGCGAAATCAATTAAACCCAATTACCCGTTTGTTTTTCTGTGAGAATGAAGGATGTCAAAAATCAGGCTTAATTAACCCAACTTCTTATAAATTGATTTATTAGAACAAATGTCAGTTTATCATATGATAATTACGGTCGGAAAAAAATGTAAAGAACAAATAGCCCACTTAAGATATTTAACCGTCAAAGGATTTATTTTCGGCAGCTGTATTTTCGTCAATTATCAGTAAACAACGTGTAATGAGTTAGATGAGGTTTCGAGACGTGATAATGCGTCATAAAGACCTATCTAGAAGGAAATGATACAGCAAAACACATTCGGTGTCTTCACTGACGACTTAACAACGATTTTAACCTAACTTTTTTCAACTTTGTATACTAGGAGAGTTGTCTTTTAAGTGTTGCATGTAAGATCATAGTTAGCGCCTGTCAGTACTGGCTAAAAATTACAATTACAAAGAACATATCGTGAAAATAGGAATTATATTGATTTAATTAGACTTGGTTTCACGTGAGAAGCATCCACCTGAAGTTGCAGTCGTATGTGTGAACTTGATGTCAAAATCAGCGCCATATTGTAAAATAGACATTCGACTTCAAATCAGTAGCGTAACATTTTTACATTTTGTAGGTTAAGACAAAATAAAAATATCTATTCGTCTATATTAGAGCGTAGAAATGTATTTAACATGTATAGACTTAAAGGCAGCTTTTGATACAGTAGAAAGAGAAAAAATTTGGGAGGTATTGGGAGACTTAGAAGTACCGAAAGCTCTATACTCGATTTGAAATTGGTTGATAGTAATAAATCATTTTTAGCAGCCGATTCCATAGGCGCACCTACCTGACGTGCCGGTTTGAACCCTATTTACTTATCCGAATAATTTAGTAATCATTATTGTCATAACAGGTAAAAATAATTATGCCGAGAATTCCGGGAACAATTAATACACAATGTTACTTCAGGTTGTTACGAAAAAGGTAGGTAGGTAGGTAGGTAGGTAGGTACCTCTAAATATTGGTATAAAACTGTGAGTCATTTTAAGAGCGAACAAACCTAATGCGAGTATTCTAGGACACACATTTGGGTAATTTTTGAAAATGGAGAGTCTTTCAGGATTTATTCCAGTTAAGCGAGCTGCGAAATCAGCGCTAAGCATTAGTGAAAAGATTATTGTGCTTATGCCCGGTTTTATAAGCTCGGGTTACCCCTGCCCCGAGAGTTAACCCTGTCACAGGTGGGTGATACAGCGTTTTATAAAGCGGGGTAAGAGTTAACCCTGCCCCACCATTTGGCTCGGGTTAACTCTCGAGTTAGCGGTTGTCATGCACAAAATGCTAAAATGTGAAGAAATGAAAGGTTATGTTAAAAACAAGATGTAATATATATTAATAATATCATATCCGATATATATTTTCAATGGGGACATGGATGAAGTGAGAAATTAATTTGAAATTTTTGATGACTTCCTAACAGATGAGGAAGTTATTATTCAAATGGTTGAGGCACCTCGAGAACCTACTGTGTTTAGAAATAGAAATGCAGTCAGTACAACAACTTCTTCTTCCGAAGGGTTCACACTCCTTCTACTGATGCTGGCAAAATCCATTTTTAAATTTAGTAATTTCAATTTTCACGCCACCATATATAACAAAAAAATGTGACGTTATAGGTTTTGTTGCACCCGACTCATAGAAGAAAACACTGTTTTTTTTCTTCTTTTATATATTTTTACAGAAATACACCATGGATCTTTGCATTTTAACCCGAGAGTTAACCCTTGGGGTAACTCAAGATATTTAACTCTACTTTATAAAACCGGGCATTAATGTATTTAATGCACTTAGATATCAAAAAAGTGCAATAAGTATCGATTCTACAGTGGAACTTTGTTCAAAGATGACAGGTATTGGAAAAGCAACCATCTACAGGCTGATGCGGGAAGAAAAGACAGGAACCGTGACGCCACCAAAACCATCTCCAGGAAGGCGAACAATACCGATCGATGAGGACGAAAAGGCCATCATAAGACGAAAGGTGCATTCATTCTATTTCAATAAGGAGATCCCTACTTTTTGGATAGAGTTTTAGGGGCAGTAAAAGAAGACTTTCCTGCAATCAAGAGAGATAAACTATGGAAAGTTCTAAGAGAAATGAATTTTAGATGGGAAAAACATAGTCGGAAGTCTCATTTGCTCGAAAAAAATGAAATAGTGTGTTGGAGACGTAATTATTTGAGAAAAATAAGACAATTTCGCAATGAAAACAAAACAATTTTCTATTTGGACGAAACATGGCTGAACGAAGGCTACACAGTTGGAAAAATATGGACAGACAAAAATGTGACTTCTCACCGGCAAGCATTTTTAGACGGTCTATCAACAGGAATAAATCCGCCCTCTGGAAAAGGAAAACGATTAATTATAACTCACATCGGTAGCTCCAATGGCTTTTTAGAAGGTGGACTATTATCATTCCAATCAGTTCGTACAGGCGATTACCACGAGGATATGAATGCTGATGTTTTTGAGGAGTATTTCGAACAAATGATAGAGCTGATTCCACCTGGCTCCGTCATTGTGTTAGATAACGCTCCGTATCACTCCAGAAGATTGGAGAAGATGCCTACAACTGCTTGGCGAAAAGCAAAAATTATCGAGTGGCTTGTGGAGAAACAAATACAATTTGAGGACAATATGGTTAAAAAGGAGTTGCTATCAATTGTAAACACCCATAAACATCGGTTTCAAAAATATGTTGTTGACGAAATGGCCAAAAAACAAAATATAATAGTGCTTCGGCTCCCCCCATACCATTGCGAATTAAATCCGATCGAACTGGTATGGGCTCATGTGAAAGGTTATGTGGCTAGAAAAAATACCCCTTATAAAATGAGTGATGTTCAAAAACTCTTTGAAGAAGCGCTTCAAGAAGTCAACGCGGGGAAGTGGCAAAGATGCTTTGTATTCGACGCCCTTATCAGATCTATAGGAATGGAAAGTTTAATAAATGCAAAAGGGTCTATACTTTCAATATATACTATTTAAAACTTGGCAATTTAGGTGGACCACTTTGTATACGTGTTTGACGGATTTTAATGATTTATTACTATCAACCAATTTCAAATCGAGTATAATTAATATAATTAAAAGCACATACGAGACTGTCAAATTAAGAGTGCAGGAGGTCGAAGATCGGAAGAGTTTTCAATGAAAAAAGGTATAAAACAAGGTGATAGCTTACGTCCACTATTGTTTGTTATTATTATGGACAAAATAAAAAGACAAGGAGGAAATCTGGACACGATAATAGGGTACAGGAACATGGTACCGGTCAGACTAAGTAACCTACTATACGCAGACGATATCGTACTCATATCAAAATCGAGAAATAAAATGCAGAAACTAATTAACTTACTAGCAAGAGATATAGAAAAGATGAAAATGACAATAAATACAGGGAAAACCAAAGTAATGATAGTAAATGAAAAACAGGGGAATAATTACAAGGAATTGAAATGTAATCACAAAACATTAGAAAGAGTAACAACCTATAACTACCTAGGAAGTATTTTAACAGAAGATGGAAAAATAGACGCAGAACTTGATAACAGAGCAAATAAATCAACAAGATTATATTATTCCTTAAATCGAACATTACTAAGCCTCTAAGCCATAAATACATTGATATGAATACAAAGATGGAAATATACAACAAAATTACAGTACCAACTATAACTTATGCCAGTGAGAACTGGGTACTGGATGCAGTCTTGCCAAGATCACCCTGATGGGAAGCTGGCGCCGAAGAAATATTTGGCGATGACCAGGAAAAGGTTACGTTTAACAGTAGGATTTCTGAATGGCCACTGTCAACTAAGGAAAAACCTCCATACTATGGGGCTAGTGGACACACCTCTATGCAGGATGTGTGAACAGGAAGATGAAACTGTTAGGCATGTCTTCTGTATCTGTAGAGTGGGGAGGGTGAGTGTGTAGGCTCACAGCACTTAGGCCACATGTGACCCATTGTACATCCTCCCGAGGAGTTGTCCTCCTAGGTCATTGTCCATCCTGTCCTTCTCAGGAAGGTGGTCAGGTCACTAGGAGACATCTCCTTTATATCGGCAGGTGTAGGCCAAGACTCACCGAACACACACTCTCTTATTGACGATAACTCCGGACACTCGCATAAGACATGCCTGACAGTTTCATCTTCCTGTTCACACATCCTGCATAGAGGTGTGTCCACTAACCCCATAGTATAGAGGTGTTTCCTTAGTTGACAGTGACCAGTCAGAAATCCTACTGTTAAACGTAGGTTTTTCCTGGTCATCGCCAAATATTTCTTCGGCGCCAGCTTTCCAGGGTCGCCCAGGGTGATCCTGGCAAGACTGCATCCTTTGATTCCATCCCATCTCTTAAGGGATTGAGCATGGGTGTAACGTTTGGCTAGTTCTGCAATTGTCGAAGTCGTTAGGCCGTAGGTGTCACTGGGTCCTAAAATTTTCAGTCCAGCGGCTTCCCTGGCTAAAGAATCAGCAATGCGATTTCCTTTACTCCTGTCGTGCCCTTTAACCCACCTCAGGATAATATTGTTATCTGCCGAGGCGTCAGCTAAATCTTGGTGGCACTCTAGTACTAGCCTCGATATAACACGTTGTCTGTTCAAGGCTAATAGGGCTTGTCTACTATCAGTGCAGATTGTTATGTTTTTTCCAGAAATTCCTCTTCTGGTTAGTTCTTTTGTGGCAATTGAGATACCAGCCAGTTCTGTTTGAACCACGCTGGTATTGTTTCCCATTCCCCACTTAATCTTGAGGCTCAGTGCTCTCGAGTAAACTCCACATCCTGAGCCTTCTTTCATTTTTGAACCATCTGTATAAATGCGTATTGCATTTGCAGCGTCTGGTTCTGTGTTCTGTTTTATTTGAATTTTGTAGGGTTTGTTAAACAGAAACCTGGGTTCAATTGCATCGTTGGCTGCCTGCAGCAGAGGTAGCGCAGTGAGCGCTTCCTGCCATAGGCTCAACCTCAATTGGCCCACTCCTACTTCTGGGTTTACACCAGCCGTGCGCAATCGTACCATGGCCATTAACGCAACCTCCTTGACGTGCAGGTCCAGAGGGGTCAGACCAGTAATTAGTTCCATTGCTGCGGTTGGTGTTGTTCTCATGGCTCCTGTGATGTTCAGACAAGCCATTCGCTGTATTTGATATAATTTTTGGATGGCCGTTGCTTGTAGAACTTTCGGTCCCCATGCAATTGCTCCATACGTTAACATGGGTCTTATTATTGCAGTGTAGATCCAGGTGACCACACGGGGTGACAGACCCCATGTGCGTCCCACTGTCCTCCGACACTGCTCATAAGCCACATATGCTCTTTTTGCTCTGTTGTGTAGATGAGAGTTCCATGTTAGTTTCCTGTCGAGGGTAATACCAAGGTATTTCACCTCTTCCGAAAAGTTTAGTTTGCTTTTGAAGATTTCGGGAGGTTTCAAACCCGATAAACTTCTTTTCCTGGTGAAAAGGACCATCTCAGTCTTTCTGGGATTGATCGACAGTGAGTGTTCCTTACACCATTTTTCAATTAATTTAAGCCCATCCTGCGCTCTGTCGCACAGTGTGTTCACAAATTTGCCAGTCTGCAAGATAACTATGTCATCTGCGTATGCAATTGTGTAGAATCCATTGTTGTTGAGGTGTTGACTATGGAGGACTATGGAGGAGGACTATGTTCCACAGAAGGGGTGATAAGACTCCTCCTTGTGGACATCCCCTCATGACCAGTCCTCGTACTGTGATGTCTTCTACATTGATACTTATTGCTCTACTAGAGAGCATCTTGAGTATCCATTCTCCTACTACCAGAGGTACATTCCTGGAGTTGAGTTGTTGGGTAATTGTTGGAAAGGTTGTTTTATCAAACGCTCCCTCAATATCTATGAATATACCCAGGGTGGATTCTTTGTTGTCCAATGATCTTTCGATTCTGCCAACCACTTGGTGAAGGGCCGAATCAGTGGACCTTCCCGGAGTATATGCATGCTGATTTGGATGAAGTGGGTTGTGAACTAGCACTTCATCTCTTATATACCGCTCGCATAACCTCTCCATTGTTTTTAAAAAGAACGATGTGAGACTAATTGGTCGGAATGCTTTTGGTAAGGTGTAGTCCATCCTACCTGGTTTGGGTATAAATACCACTCGTACTTCTCTCCACTTACTGGGAATATACCTCAGAGCTAAAGAGGCTCTGAAAATTCCAACCAGGTGCGGCATAAGAATATCCATTCCCCATTGAAGTAGGGCTGGTCTTATTCCGTCAGGTCCTGGTGACTTGAAGGGGGAGAAGCCCGATATGGCCCACCTTATCTTGTCCTCATCAATTACTGCACTAGCAGATTGCCAGTCGTATTGTGAGGGTGTTGTTGGTACTTCCGTCCAGTTTGACGTTCCAGGAAAGACAGAACCTGGGAAGTGAGTTTCCATAAGAATCTCAGCGCTCTCTTGAAGGTTGGCGGCCTTGTCGCCATTTTCCCTTGTCAGGATGCCGATACTCTTATGGTGGTCGTTTGAGAGTGCCTTCTGTAGCCTAGAAATTTGTGGGAAGTCTTCGACTGCCTCACAATAGGCTCTCCAGGCTTCTCTTTGCTTTTGTCTGCAGACTTTTTTGAACTCTTTGAGGTTGGCTTTATACATTCCCCAGTCCTCTTCGAGTTTTGTTCGTTTTGCCTTGTTAAAGGTCGTTCTCGCTGTCTTTCTGAGGTGTTCCAGTTCAGGGCACCACCAGGTATTGGTCGTGCCACCTGTCTGAACCATCCTCATGGGACAGGATTCCTTATAGGCAATGTCTATTTTGTTTTGGATAGATACTGTGTACCTTTCCAGTTCCTCATTATTGCTGGGAGTCAGGACCTCTGTTTCCCGCAGAGCACCTTCTAAGAGTCGATTGTAGAGACCTACATCCGTCCTCTTCGGGTCACGGGATTTTACAGTGGTCCTGAGATCCTGGCTTACCGTATAGGTCAGCCAGCGGTGGTCTGACATAGAAATATGATCCGACACCTGCCAGTCCTGAATTTTGTTTGATATTTTGGCTGTCGCCAGCGTAATATCTATTAATGTTTGGCTACGGGCGTTAATAAATGTCGGCTCCGTGCCTCTGTTTAAGATTGTTAGATCTTTCCTAATTATATATTCATAAAGAGACTTACCTCGGGCGTTGATATCCTTGCTGCCCCAGCTCAAGTGGTGTGAGTTTGAGTCGCAACCCAATATCAGCTCCACTCTGTGGTTGAGGCAGTGATCCACTAGTACCTCCATCTCTTTAGTCGGTGGTAGGGTGGCTGCATCTGAAGGTAAGTACCCCGATGCGAGTACCAACGCCGTATATTTGCCTTTTCCATCTGGACATTCCACTTTAACCGCAGTAAGGTCTGAGGTGCAGAATTGTGCCATCGGAGAGACTCTGTATTTCCTTGGGACGTAAATAGCTGTCCTAGGTTGCTGATTGCTTGGTAGGCTGAAAATTTGACCCGTTAGGCTACTGAAACCAGTAATTTTGGTCTTTATTATCCAGGGCTCCTGGATCAAAGCTATTGCATCCTCCAATACATCAAGGCGGCGACATAGTGTTGCCGTTGCCGCCTTTTTGTGTTGGAGGTTGCATTGTATAACATTCACCTTTTTTCCAACGTCCTTGCCCATGAGTAGGTTGCATGGAGTTGGATTCTCTTTAGAGGTCCATCTGCTCCTCCGCTAGGGGAGAGACGACCTCGTTGTCTTCGGGTGCCTCCTCCGTCAGGTCATCGACTGTTTCGACGTCCTTTTCGGGACCCGTGGTGGCCTTGGGGTCAATGTCCACTTTATGTGGCTCGACTACCAAGGACCTCGGGTCTTCAGAGGTGCCCCCTGCTTCCTTCCTTGTTACCCTAATAGTCAATGAGGTGAACGCATAGCTCATCCTCATCGACTTCTTCTTGAGGACAGCCATATCCTCGTCTCCAATTCCGAAGACGAAGAGGTGTCCTTCCGGGTTCACCTTTACCTCATGGTGGAAAGTGCACCACCTTGCCACCGTCAGATCAGGGTTCTGCGCCCTAAGCCGACCAAGAACCCTCTCTTTTTCACCGGATGTCGTCTTGTGGACGTCCTCCGGGATCCAGAGCGAGGCCTTGGTCAGCTTAGGGAGCCTATCCACACTAACGATCGCCAGCGATGCCTCCTCCCACGGCTTGAGGTTTTTTGTGGCTTTTTTCAGCCACTCTAGCGTCCCGTCGTCATCGCAGACCACTCTGATGATTTCACCGGAGTATGTCCACGACTTAAACGTGGGCGCTTTGCTGTTGCTGCTGGAGGCGGAAAAGATAGTCTTGTCCAGTTCCTCTAGCAGTTTATTTTTGATGATTCTTTCCCGTTCTGCGGTAACCTTACCGTACGGGTTAGTCTCATCTATAATAGCAACCTTGAGGTGTCTCAAGGCGGCATCCGAAAAGGTTTTGGAAGGCGCGGCGACATTTCTGTCGCTGCGCGGCTTCTTCAGCCTTCTTGGAGTCCCCTCCGTGGAGGTGCTCAAGTGAGGGCGCTTACCTGCAGGGGCAGCCGGTTCCTTGCCTTTATTCAAAGCGGAGCTCTTGGCGCCGGCCGCAGGAAGTGCCTTTGTTGTTGGAGGTGGAGTTGGGGAAGAGGGGGGTGCACTTGTAGCTGCTGCCACCCCTGATTCCTTCGCTCTCTTCCTCCTTTTGGCTTCGGCGCCGCATATGCGCTTTCGCCTAGGCCTTTGTGTTATTGTATCACGAGGTGATCTTCCATGTCCAGCCTCATTCTGTGCAGTATTTTGGGGTGGACATTTCTGTTCATCCCCAGCTACTGCTTTTGAATGAGGTGAGCACTTCTGTCCAGCCTCGAGATTTGTTTTTTGTGTGTGGATTTTTTTCATGTGTATTCCCACGAGTAGCAAGGGAAGGGTTGGTCACCTCTGGCAGAGCCCCGCATTACCAGAGGAAGGCTAATTACAATGGGGTTCCGCCCGGTTCCCCAAGGGGATCGTTCGTGACCGCATATCACCCTGCGGCCATTCAGCTGTCAGCACGATTCCTTACACCTTAGCTTGGGTTAGGCTTGGGTTAGGTTAGGCATGTCTTATGCGAGTGTCCGGAAATACTGTCAATAAGAGAGGGTGTGTTCGGTGAGTCTTGGCCTACACCTGCCGATATAAAGAAGATGTCTCCTAGTGACATGTCCACCTTCCTGAGAAGGACAGGATGGACGATGACCCAGTAGGATAACTCCTCGGGATGATGTACAACGGATCATATGTGGCCTAAGTGCTATAAGCCTACACTCCCCCTCCCTACTCTACAGATACAAATGGTGAGTTCCGAAAACCAGCCCACAACTTCAAAATTTCAAAAAACAATTTGTTGGGAAAATCCCGTTTAATTATTATAGTGGATATTAGCGAGTTTCAAACATCCCCGAACAGATTATAAAAATGATGAATTAAGTGATAAAAGCAGATCAGTCCGGGGAGTGAATTGATAAAATAATTTGATTTCTATATCGGATTCTCTTTGAAGTGACGTTCTAGATTGCATTTCGTTGGCGTTAATTGAAATTGACGAAAAAATAATTAGTTTTCCACAGTTTATCATCACTCTCTTTCGCGAGTTTCTCGCTTCGTTCAATCGCCCAGCTACTGCGTCAAACATTTCATGGTTGGGTCGTTCAGGATGTTTATTTTTAAATCAAAACGATGTTTTTAGGATATTGAACATTATTTTCATATAAATTGCATTCATTAATACACAATGTCGATTGAAACGCGTATTTTTTTCAAGATTAGCGATGGAATCTGTCAAACTATTTAACTGTCATATGAATTACATTAGTTTTATGGTTAAAACCATAGACATAGATAAATATAGGCGCAAAAAATATAATGAACCATAAGATTCAACCTAAAACTGGCATTTCAAGTTTAATTTTAGGCAAAGCCACACTTTTTGTGTCATAAAGTATGTCTATAAAACGGATTTATTTGAAAAAAGTAAGAAAAATAGTTATTCCCAAAATTAGCACAGTTATTTGTCAAACTTGTCGTCTGTCATATTAACTACGTTCGTTTTTGTTTGAACCACCGAACTAAACAGTTCATTTGTGATTGAATTATAAAAATAGATCAAAGTAGACATAAAACTGGCGTTCGCTGCTTGAATTTGAAAACCACACACTTTTTGGATCTCAAACAATTTACAAAGTGGTCTGATTTAAACAATATCCTATTTAAATCGATTTTTTTGATATTTATGATTCCGATTCGATAATAAAAAACTTTCGCTAAAAAGAAAACCCCACGAAAACCAATCACTCCCAAAACTTGAGCGATACATCAAACTACGAAAAATCTTACATTCGATTACATATTAAAGATATACACCAGACTCGAAAGCTTCGGCGGCGTACGGAACTTTTTCCAATAAACTTGAAATCTTTTCCGATATCGCATCTAGATTTAATCTGGAAGCGGTGTCAGTACCAGCCAGGTTGATCCTAATTATGATATGGTGTCAGGTAATACGATATATCTCTAGGGAAACGGCAATTGGCAAAGTTCCGCTATATCGATATTGGATTTATTACGAAAGATTGCGAGGGATTGCCTCTGCGGAAAGCTCCGCTCTATGTGGTATTAAAAGAGAACTTGCTTTATTTTCTAAATACATATTGCTCGGAGCTCATGATATATTAATAACTTCGTTTTGAGTTTCTTTAAGGGGAATAAGTAAAGTAGAATCAATCAAATATTGAAAATACAGTTTGTAACGATAGAATATCTATCGTTATTTTTTTTAACTGCTATCATTAACTTCCAATTGATTTCTTTTCAAACCCTTTTTCTACGCCTTTGTCTATTAAACGAATATCGCCAAAACCCCTCTTCTAAATTCCGCCGTTCTAAAAAAAAGTCAAAATGAAAACAAAATTGTTTTCAAATTGCACACGTCCCCACCCTTTGCTCTAAGATTTTAGTGCCTTTTCTGTTGTTATTCCTATGCCGCTTTTCTGTTTGATGTGGTACGTGTTAATTTTAACCATTTTTAAAAAATTTGTCCGTTAATTATCTGCCCCGCCTCGAGTTTAGAATTCAGCAAATCAGGGTTGTTTATAACCGGCAATTTTCTTTTCTGGCACTATTTTTTGTAGAGTCTTCTATTAACTGTCCAGCAGAGAAGATGTGTTAAGAGTCTTCTATTAACTGTCCAGCAGAGAAGATGTGTTAAGAGTCTTCTATTAACTGTCCAGCAGAGAAGATGTGTTAAGAGTCTTCTATTAACTGTCCAGAAGAGAAGATGAAGATGTGTTAAGAGTCTTCTGTTAACCGTGTAGCGGAGGAGATGTGTTAAAAAAAGTCTTCCACTAACTGTGTAGCAGAAAAGATGTGTTAAAAATCTTCTATGAATGCTCACTAGGAAAAATGTGATAAAACTTCGTGTCTTGACCGCTAATATAGCCTAATTATGCTTGCATATTACTAAAAAGTTTTGTGTTTCAAAAGTCGACTTTCCAGGTGCATAAAAGTATAGTGCTGAATGCTCAAATGCTTTCGTTTTAATATGAAATAACGTTGAGATGATCTGACTTCATCTACCTGTTAAGAGGATGATAAAAAATAAGTTGGCGCTCAAGTTATCGTTTCTGCACCAGCCTTCTTCCTTGTATGATGGTTCCAAAAAATCCTCATTTAGGCAAGGATCCAACCTTGGGATATACCGCTACCTATTAAGAGTTCTACGTGCCGATCATGATCTTTTCTGCCGCTCTTAAGTCAAAGCGGAGAGAACATCGGTTACCGTTTACCGGGAGGTTGCAAGTTGACGTCGGGGCAAGATTGTTGCAAATTGGCCAACGGGTTGTGTTATAAATTGGCCCCAACGTGTCATGTTACAAGTTGAAAAAGAAAATTTGAATTTAAACGCGGTCGAGATGTGGCAGAAGATTTGCCTGGCTTTGGCTTAACATAAACTCAAAAAGAAATGGTCCCAGTATGGAACCTTGTGGTACACCGAGTAAAATTGCTTTTTCCCACATGAGTAGATTTTCATTAACTTTGTAGCTGTGCCACATATTAGCAGCTCATGGTTCACACTGTCAAAAGCCTTGTTTAGATCACCTAAAGAGCAGACACTAGGCCCTTTTCTATAACCTTCTCAGCTTTGGTTATGATTTGTTAGACTCAAATCAGAATTGATTTAGTATCTCAAAAATATTACCAAAGATAGGAATGATCTTTGGTCCAATTTACCTACGCCCTTTTGTATAATATTGGAAGCATCGGTGAGATTCAGATTTAAGTGTACTTTCACCTTATCCTCTTATCTATCTGACAAAAATTCGTAAGGATCAAATTGCGAATAATCCTCTTTGCTAAATTTGTCAGGATTATTCCTTATCGATCATCGATTATATTTTATTAATAAGTAATTGAAGTAAGTTGATAAAACATTAATGAAAGCAGTTTGTAACCACGAAGATATACGTTGATACTTAAGGGATTTAAGGATGGACAAAGGAGATTTCGTGTTTCTTAGAACATATTTGACAGGTATGGGTTTGTTGAAAAGCTTAACGTATTTGAAGTGTAGCTCAATAGCCGTTGGGGGGCCTATAGCCTGGGAAGTAGGTGTTGCTTCTTAAGTTATGAAATCAAACAATTTTATTTTGTAAAATCTACATTGTAATTAAACATAAAGTGACGCGTTTCGCTAACACAGTAGCTTTCTCAAATGTTGGAGGTATAATGAGAAACTTTCTATTTATACAGTGCCTTAATACTAAATTATACGGAAATTTAACAATAAAATTATAATCTATTTACAAGGAAATGAAAAGAATTTGTCTAAATATGGAATTAACTGAAGAATTTAACAAGTTTACCTGGAAACTCATTCACAACCATCCTACAGGAATCTTTCTAGGTAAAAAGGTTTAATAATGAAGAATTGTTAATATCAAGTTGGTCGTTAAGAAGATTATCTGAATATTTGTTTTTATTTATCTCTAGGGCTTCTAAAAGATTTAATTTGAAGGATTTAGTTTCTATATGCAAATTTTCAAAATTTGAATCGAAAGAGTGTTGGTTTGCTAATAAATGATTTGATATCAAATCATTTATTAGTCAGAAAAAAAACACTTTTTGTTGGCCCCACTGACCTTAGACTGAACTCCTCTATTAATGTATATTTATGACAGTGAAGGTCAAAAGATAGTTGGATCAGACATTTCAAATCTTAAAATAATGACCGCAGTATGTCATGTATTGACACGAGAGCTAGAGTAGTCATAATATTAGTAATTTTTTTATTATTATATTTTATTTGTATCATAACTTATTGGATAAAAATTATGACCGACATAAAACGAAGTATTCCATATTTTTATGGTAAAAAGATTCATTTTTCTGAAAAAATCGAATTGCGAAATCAATTTCCAATCATACATATTTGACTAATAGCTGCTATGAGTAATAACAATCGGTATTATTTATTTTAGATAACAAATCAATAGGCAGAGATTGTCAATATTATATGATAACACGAATAAAAAAAATATACGTAACAAAAAAAAATTATGAGATCGTCTATTTTGAATGATTTTGGAAATCAATATACAGTGTGGAACAGCCAAAAGGAATTGATTTTATAACGAATAAATGAGGGCGTGTTGGTAAAAACACTTGGGACATTTCTCGTGCTTTGTTCGAGTACTAAAGTTGATATTTCAGCAGCTAATTAGCAACAAATTTTGGCGTTGTTAGGGTTTGTCGAAGCTTCGTGTATTTGTTATTTGGGTGGAGTGGAGACGAAGTTTGAGCTTGGCAAAGTATGGCAGTTTCAGGCCATCAAAAGTCGTGGATTTTATTATCGCCGAGAAACATTATACGCTAAAAGTAACCATAAAATGAATAAAAACCTTCTTATTTAACTCAGTTGTATTCATAATAAAAAACAGATACTTGCATCTTATTTAAAAAAAAAAAAAA